>VZUI01048346.1:0-38350 GCA_013401135.1 Cettia cetti | reverse complement strand
GGGTATGGGCCACTGCTGCCAGCTCTGTGCCATCAATGAACTTGCTGAGGAGCCATCTGCCCCTTCATCCCAGTCACTGATGGAGAAGTTAAGCAATGCCAGGCTCACTATTGAATCTGGGGGTCACCACTTGAGACAGGCCTCCAAGCAGACCCTGTGCCACTGATAACAATCCTCTGGGATCTGCCATTCAGACAGTTCTCAGGCCACACTTCCTGAGTTTGCCTGTGAGGTTGTTGTGGGAGACAATGTCAAAAGCCTTGGGGAAGTCCAGGTGGAACAGCAGCCGCTGCTCTCCCCTCATCCATCTATCCAGGCAGTTGTTTCACTGTGGAAAGCAATCAGATTGGTCACGCACGATGTCCCTTTGCTGCATTCATTCTAACTCCATCCCAATCTCCTTCATGTGGGTAGAGATGGCCTCCAGAATGAGGTGCTCCATCACCTTTCCAGGGATTGAGGTGAGGTGGACTGGCTGGTAGTCCCCTGAGTCCTTCTTCTTGCCCTTTGTGAAGACTGGGATGACATTTGCTTTTTTCAGTCCTCAGGCACCTCTCCTGATTCTCCATGACCTTTCAGAGATTACCATAAGTGGCCCAGCTATGGTGTTCACCAGCTCTTTCAACATTCATGGATGCATCCTGTCAGGACTCACGAGTTCATTATGTCAAGTTTGCTTAGGGGTTCTCCAGTCTAATAATCTTTGACCAAGTGAAAGTGCTCCTTCCAACATTCCTCCACCCTGATCTCCTGTTTCAGAGATTCCTGAGGGCTGATCTTTTCTATTCTAGGATTTTTAGTCTTAATATGCCTTGATTTCAAGATGTATGGACTGATTGATCCTCTAGAATAGAAGATCTTAGACTAAACTTTTTTCAATTAAATATTTTAATAAATATATAAATAAACAATATGTCTTCTTACTGATACTAAGAATCATGTTTATGAGTACTGAAAATTTCATGTTCCTTAATGGCATGCAGAATAGGGAGAATGACATATCATCGTATTAAGATAGTAAAAAGAATTCCCCTATTTTCAGGTCTAAATACAGCTAAGCATATCATTGAGTTAATTTGAGAGTATCTTGACAAATTTTTAAAACTTACATACTGCAGAATGATATTTTCTATTACTATTCAGTATATTCTATTTCTATTCAGTATTCTTTTATTTTTTTAACTAAATTACCTTGGTTTTGTGAATAAGAACAAAAAAAAATTGCACTGGACAAAGACATACTGATAATTCTTTTTATCATTAACATTGTGCATTAATGACTTAGTAATCAATAGGAAACTGGCCTTCACTTTGGAATTAGCCTTTATCATTTTCAGGGGAAACTCTCGAGGAGGCTCAAGAAGGGCTCTGTCATGACTTAATGGAATTTATGTAAAAGGAATTGGATGCTAACAGAGAGAAGAACTAAAAAGGGGAAAGAAAGGTTAGAACAGTGACTGGGATTGGACAACTGATCTTGAGACCAAGATTGGAGAAGGGGTCCTCCATACTACTTCTTCATCCTGTTCCCGCTATTGTGTTACAGGAAAGAGAGATTGCAACACCAATAACCTTAAAAGCACAACTCTATTTAACACCCTGTCCACCTGTTTCATGAATGAACCAAAAATCCAAGCAAAGCAACAGTTTTGTGAAACATGAGTTGTGCCATTAGCAACCCATATTTAAAACTAGAATTAATAGGTTAAATTGTTCTGGAATTATTGTGATATTCTGCACAAGGAATGTACTTTTTGCTGACAAGTTTCATGGTATTTACAGGAGATAGAAAAATGCAAATACAAAGGGCAGAAAAATATCAAGTTCCTTTTTTACCAAGGCCCATCCTTTTACTTTCATAGAATCCTACTGTTTCTAGCTTTGAGTTTTATTCACTCTTCTTTTATGCACACCTCTAAACAGCTATTTCCTCATCTGTAGATTTTCCTCTCTACTGCTGCTGCCTAAATTACAAACTCAGAAGGAGCTCCTTTGCTTCTCTAAGTTATGCCTTCTTCCAAAGTCTTCATATCCCTATCTGTATCTCTTTCTTTTCAACCTGTTCTCTGTTTGACTTCTGTAATGTTTTATCTTCCTTACAGTAGGTTCTTTTTTGACCACTTATCTTTTCCTGGTTTATGCAGAGAGAAGCATCTGACAATACTAGACAGATACTCAATATTCAGCTTACTGAATTTATTCAGTTACTGGCTCTAGAAATGCAAAAGGAGATTTTTTGCTTGGCCCAAAATTTGAATATAATCTTTATTGAGAGAGATATTTATTAGGTCTGAAAAGATAATTAGCTAGTTAGTTATACAGATCTAACAGTTTTCTTTAAGCGTCCACCAAGCACATGCCAATCATGTCTGCTTCTGAAAGCTTATAAATTACCACTGCTTGCAAGAAAATGATAGATTCCTTCTCTAAACCCTATGTGACTAAACCCTATTGCAGACAGAAAATGTATCTTCCCAAAAAATGAATCTGATAGTGACATGTCATCCAGGATGGGTGGAAAGTATTAGAGTGCAAATTTATGCACACAGTAAAGTGATATTTAAATACAGGATTAAATAATGCATTTTTGTAACAGTAATTTATCTTCTGGCTTACTAACAGCCTTTTAAAAACCAAGATTGTAGCATGTGCACATGTGTGTTCTTCTGGCCTTATAATGAACTCTAGCCCATTTTTTTGCTGTGTGGTCTGGAGTGTACATTTTCCTTTGCTTGAGTTTATTGAGTACTGTGTAAACAAATACTCTTTTAAAAAAAAATGGTTCTGAGAACTGTTACATTCTCAACTTTGCAACTGAACTTTGTCTTCTTGAGGCTGTAATATTGTTTGTGATGAGAGTCTATGCAGGAACAAAAAATAAATCCAAATCAAAACAACGTAACGGCTTAACTGTGGTGACTTGCAGGCAGCTGTAACCCCAAGTGGAAAGGCACTCCAAGCACAGAGCACCTGTGGGCAGTCTGCACTAAGACTTTTCTTGGAATATTTAAATTACTCTAACTCAAATTCTCTCTCTTTTCCATCGGAAATTAATTTGTATAAACTAAATGATGATAGACATTTTGTGTTTATTTAACAGGGACAAACTAGAAAGCATACCAAAGAGGGAGAATGTATCAGGGTGCAGGGAGAGATGCTTCCTTCACACACAGAGGATGCTACATGGAAGCAGACAGAGGCACTCCCTACCTAGGGTTCAGGCAGGGACCAGGGTGAGCAGGGCAAGGTTGGGACATCAGCCCAGAGGCTGGGGAAGGGAGGGGTGAGAGAGGCTGGTGACTAGCTCTGCTGCAGCATCATTGGGATGGCCCTGGGGTATGGCATAGGATCCTGGGTATTGCACAGGTTGTGGAGAGAACCAGCTGAGCAGTTCTGGTAAGGTCTGTCAGTGCCATGAGGGTCATGTGAGAGAATAGAAAATGGGTATTAACTATGTTGTAAATAACAATAAATACATACTAAAGTTTTTAGGAGGGGGAAAAAAGTCCAAAGAGATAATTTTTTTCAACTACCTTTCTTGTAATGACTGAATTTCAGCAGTGAGACTAAATGAAGCATTTCAAAAGCCAGATAGAATCAGTATTCACATAATTATTTTACTCATTTAGGTAGTCATCTTGACCTTAAATTAAGAGTGCATAAATAGGAACATATATGAAGAGATCAGACAAAAATACAGTAAGTACTGTGTCAAATCTAATTATGTACCATGTTTCTTAATTACAGATTAGCCTTTTTTTACTATGGGTCACAGTTCACAGTCAATGGTATTCTATGATTGTGGAAAATTCTTGTGCAAGTGGCAGACATACATCAAATCATGTAATGGTGTCTAGAAACTTTCAGTACATGGTAGTCTTTACAAGAGAGCATTGAAATAAGAGCTTGTGCAAGGTCTACGTTTATAAAACCTTAGTCACGGTACAAAGAAAGAAATACCTGCTCTCTAGCAATTTACAAGTTTGTCTTAATTCACAGAACAGCCCAGGCTGGGAGGGTCCTCAAAAGGTCACCTGGTCATCATGGGAAAGGGAGGCTGGAATATAGAGCATCCTGTCCAATCATATCTTGAAAACAAACCTTCCAGTGAGGGAGAATTCACCATGTCCCTGGGGAGGTTGTTCAATTGAACAATACATCACTAAAATAAAATCTTTCTTCCGTTAAAATAAAGCCTACCTCAATGCAACTTATATCTGCTGACCTTTGTCTTCTCCATGTGGCTCCAGGAGAAGTGAGAGCCTCTGTCATCTCTGTAACTGCCTTTAATGTGACCACCTCCAAAAAGTACAAAATTCATCATCATTCTGTGTCATACTGAATATAATCACAGAACAAATGACATCTATACTTACTGATTATTATCTTGGCCTACAAGCATATCTACAATAAAACTAAATTCTGTCCTGATAAATTCCAAGACAGAATTTCTTCTCTGTTTGTCTTTGTGAAACTGGTTTTATTTTCTGCAAACAAGAGAAAAATATTTGAAAGCACAGAATGTCCTCAATCAATAAAGTGGGTTCCAAAACACTCAAAAGTTGATGACTGAGTTATGCCCTGAACATTTTTAGCTTAGTCCTAGATTATTATAGCCCCACCCAGAAAAATGAGACATTTATTTCTTTCATTATTTGAGCCAGAGTGTCTTTCATTTTAAACTAGGGCAGGTGATTATTTTCTTCTTAGTGATAGTGGTAAAATGGTAGTTCTTATGGCTTGTTGATGGCTGCTTTGCCCTGTTTCCCTAAAGCTTCACAGAAGGCATTAATCTTATGTACAAAGTCATGTGCTGAGTTCCAGCAGAAAGTCTAGACTGAAAAACTTCTAGCTTATTTGTTTGTGTTTAGAAAATATCATTATTTTGATGAAATGGAATACTAATTTAAAAAAGAAAAATCTCTGAAAGGAAAACACTTAAGTGTTTGTTTAAGGTCAAGCACTTTAGTTAAGTGGTTTGCTGAATTAGGTAATGCAATAAGAAATGCAGCTTAACTTGTATCTCTCACCAAGTGTTGAGAACCTGTGCAGTAAATTTAATGTTCTCAAATAGCTACATGTCTATGCTTAAGTTCTGATTTACTCATTACAGCAATGGACAAATATATAATGCACTCAAAGCGATCTGGAAGAAATAAGCTATATACCAGCTACATGCCAAGAAAAATAGTATTGGATGTAGAACTGATCTATATGCACATGAATAAAACAATACAGACATCAGGGTTTAAATCTGCTGTTGTAAAATGGTGTGTATCAATGCTTGACAAGGTAATTAGAAATTATAGATGCGGTTTTGATTGTCCTCTATGCCTTGGCATGACAACCTAGGGTCTTGCTACAGAGAGTCACCTTTGGGAAAGGAAATTTATTTAACAGGGGTTTTTTTACATAGTAAATAAGCAACAAATTATGTAGATAGAGTTCTTAAAATGCTTTGTTCTCATATAAATTCCAAAGACAGATGTCAAAAGCTAGAGAATTTACTGTATTGGTGGCATTGTATATACAATATTAGAAATTATTGCTTAGAAATCACATAGACTAATACATTTTTATTACTTCTGTGATACAAGTTTCACAAGTAGAAAGCATGTCAGACAGATACATGGGAAATCGTTCTGGGAGCTATATTGTATATGGCAAGCACAGATTCCTGTGGGATGTCTTCAATAGAGTTAATTTGCTTCCATGACAATAAGTTATATTTTAAACTTCAACAATTTCTTACTAATAAAGCATGATGCTGTTGAGACATGTTATTATTAAGTCTGCTGTATTACTATCACTTCATGGTAAAACATGATGGAGGAAAAAATTTTTTGTAGAACAATCTTAATATCTGTAATATTTTGAACTAAGACAGAAAACAGAGAAATTTATGGCATCCAAGTTCATAGAAGAAAATGTTAAACTGTACCATCCATCATGGTTAAAAAGGAAAACTCCAAGATTTGTGTCACACAGATTGTAGTCTCTTTCATATGCTTGAAGTAAAGAATCATTAGTTTTCAAAACACCCCCATTCCTGTTACCTCTAGCAGCTGCAAATGCAGTTAATATTTGACCAATCTGTTTTCATTTCCCGGTCCAAGAAAACATAGTCCAGTGTTTACAGCTTACAGTTTTTAAAGGTTTTTGGCATAGATCATTGTTCTTTCTTCACAGTTTGCAGATGTTCATGCTGAGTTTTTCATTCTGTGAGGAAAATATAATTTATGAAATAACTCAGCAAATATATAAATAGATCATCAAGCAAAAAACCCCAAACAACTCCCCCGCCAAAACAATAGACTTTTAGTAGAAGATGCTGATTCTAGTAAAATACTTCCATGAATACTGTACTGTAAATAAGCACCTTTGCTTTGATAGTCTGAAAGAATACATATTTACCTTTTAATTGCCATATCATAGCGTTTTCTGATGAATTTATGCTGGCTTCAATTATCCCACATTTTCAGCTATTCATCCCAGATTCTTTTTTACCTTCAGATTGAACTTCCATTTCTATTAGCAAGCTACTTTCAGTGTGGAATGTAACCATGATCCAATGACAGGTGTGATCTAAGCAGAACTTGACTTCAGTCATGGTTTTTATCTGGACTGTAAACTTCTCTGAATGTAAAAGAACAATTAGAAAACTTCTGTTGTTACCTCAAAGCATTATAAAATTGCAGAGTTATGAGGGCTAGAATAGTTCCTTTGGAAGGGATCTACAATTATCTAGTCCAACTCTGTGACAATACAAGGGCTGACCATAAGATGAAGCACATTATTAAGGGCATTGTCTAAATGCCTCTTAAATATTGACAGGCTTGAGGTATTGATCACCTCTCCTGGGGACCTATTCCAGTGTTTGATCAGCCACTCAGTAAAGAATTTTTTCTTATATCCAGCCTGAACCTTCCATGACACAGCTTTGAGCCATTTCCACGTCACTGAAAACCAGGTAGAAGAGCTCAGCAACTCCTTCTCCAAAAGCACAAGAAAACAGCTTTGAAGGTGCACAGTATCACCTTTTGGAAATTGAAGTGATCATTAACTTAATCTAATAACTAAAATTGTCTATCCCACCTCCTCAGGTATCCTGGCATGAGGTATGAGGCTTTGCAAGTGGATCTGAAAAATAATGATCATGATGGTTCATCTAGCATGGAAGTCTCAAAGTTTAGTCAACCTACACCCAACATTAAAACTGCATCCATGAAGAAAAAAAACCACATGGATCATTGTCACAGAAGGCTCCCTGATAAAAACAGAGGACCTAACACGTAGGGTGAGCCCACTTCTTAACTTCCCTCCTCCTTTGGGGCAGAGGTTAAAGATGTGAAGAGAAAACTTCCTAGCCTGGCATGGCATTAATTTTTCAGTAGGCCATGATGAATTTTGAAACAAGAAGTCCCAGAGCAATCAAAAGAGATTTCAGGGCCTTGAGGGGATTGGTTAAGAGATCAGAAGCACAAGTATGTTTTCCTCTATCCTTCCAGCTGCAGTGAATGATGAGAGAAGAAACAGGAAGAGCTAACAGATTGACATGGGTCTTCAAGACTGGTGTCACTGGCAGAATTTTGGTGGTTTTGATGGGTTGGTTTATATGACACAGGTCAGGTGACAATACCTTTCTCAAAGATCTTTACACAGGAGTTAGCAGGGCTCAATGAGAGATCTTTAAACTAGGTTCAAAAGAGGAAAGGAATAAACCCCTAGCACACTAGAGACCTGGGGACAGCATGCCAATGTTTGAGGGATGGTGTGCTGGTGAGTTTCTTTGGTCTGCTCTCTCAGTGGAGGTAAAGGATGAAGATCCATGCAGCAGCAAAGATACAGGTGCTATTGATATATTAGAAACCACAGAAGAGCATGAGAAGAATCACAGAAATTATGCCATCTGCCCCCAAAAAGCTGGGGGATGGCATCAATAGTCCAAGTGCACTTATACCAATGCATGCAGCATGGGCAAAAGAGAAGATGGAAGCCACTGTGAAGCAAGAAAGCTGGGACAAAGCTGCCATCACAGAAACATGGGGCAGTACTGAAGTGCTGCAGTGGATCACTCTAAACTCTTCAGAAAGGATAGGCAAGGAAAAAGAGATGGTGAGGTATCCCTATATGTAGGGAGTGTTTCAAATGTCTAGAGCTCATTGATAGGGTGATGATAGGGTCAAGTGTTCATGCATTAGCATCAGAGAGAAGGCCAACAAGACAGATAACCTGGCAGAAGTATGTTATAGACCACCGAACTAGGATGAAGAGGCAGATGAAATAGTCTATTGGCAGCTGGGAAAAGCACTGACCCTTGTTCATAGGGGACTCCAACATACCAGATACCTGGTGGAAATACAACATAGCAGAAAGGAAACAGCCCAGGAGATTTCTGAACTGTGTGAAACATGCCTTGATATTTGGGTAAGGAAGCCAACCAGGGAAGGTGCCCAGCTGGACCTGCTCCTTGTAAACAAAGGATTAGGGGGAGATGTGGTGGTCAGAGGTCCTCTTGGGCACAGAGACCATGAAGGGAGAGCTTTCTATTCTCAGAGCTGTAAGGAGGGCAGTCAGCAGAACTGCCAGAACTGCTGCCTGGGACTTCCAGAGGCAGACTTTGCCTGTTTACAGGACTGGTTGTTAGCGTTCCTTGGTCCCGAGGGGACAAGGAGTCCAGGAAGGCTGAACATTGTCTAAGAAAACAATCTTAAAGGCACAGGAGCAGGCTGTCCCCATGTGCTGAAAGAAGAGCTGTCTGGGAAGAAGATTGGCTTGGCTGAACAGAGCTCAGGCTGAATTCAGGAGAAAAAGGAGAGTATATGACTTTTGAAAGAAGAGACAGGCAGCTCAGGAGGACTAAAAATATGCCATGAATTATGCAGGGAGAAAATTAGAAGGGCCAAAGACCAACTAGATCTGCCATAAAAGACAACCAAAATTTTTTCTACAAACATGTTCACTACAAAAGGGGGCCAAGAAGTATTTCTATCTGCTATTGGTTGTTGAGGAGGGGGGGGGTGGGGAGGGGGGGGGGGGGGGCAGGTGGTGTAACATAATGGCAAGGGATAAGGAAAAGGCTGAGGTATTGAATGCCTTCTTTGCCTCAGTCATTAAGAGCAAGACCAGTTGTCCTCCAAGTACCTTGACCTGGAAGGTGGGAATTGGGCAGAATGAAGCCCCCATACTCCAAGGGGAAATGGCTAGTGACCTGCTACACTGCTTAACACACACGAGTCTGTGAGGCTGGATGAGATCCCTTCAAGGGTACTAAGGGTGCTGATGGAAGTGCTCACAAGCCACTTTCCATCATTAAACAAATGTCTTGGCTAACTGGACAGGTACCAGGTGACTGGTAGTTTGGAAACAACCAGTTTCCAGGATAGGTAGTCCTGGTAGTGACAGGAAGTTTGGAAATGGGACACATTTACAAAAAGGGCTGGAAAAAGGATCAAGGGAACTATAGGCCTGTCAGTCTGACCTCAATGCCATGGGATGGTCATGAAGCAGATCACTCTGAGTGCCACCACACAGCACGTGCAGGGGGGTCAGGCCCCACCAGCCTGGATTTGTCAAAAGCAGGTCCTGCTTGACCAACTTATCTCCTTCTATGATGAAGAGACCCATCTGGTGGATATGAGGAAGTGACCCATCTAGTGGCTGACCAATCACATGGACTTCAGCAAGGCCTTTGACATCATCTCCCACAGCACTCTTTCGTAAAAGCTGGCAGTCCATGGCTTGGATAGGTCAGCTTATAGGTCAACCCTTCACTGGGTTAAGAACTGGCTGGATGGCAGGCCCAGAGAGTGGTTGTCATGGGAGTTACATCCAGTGGGGACCACTGGACACCCCAAGGCCAGTCAGTCCTGTTTAATATCTTCATTTATGAGAAGATTGAGTGCCCCCTCAGTCAGTTTGAAGATGACAACAAGTTTGGCAGAAGCTTTGATCTGCTAGAGGGTTCAAAGGCTCTGCAGAGTGATCTATGTGCCAAGAACAATGGTATGAGGTTCAAAAAGCCCAAAAGCCAGGTCCTGCCCTTTTGTCACAATAACCTCAAGCAGTGCTAGAGGATGGAGCAAGAGTGACTGGAAAACTGCTTGTCAGAAAAGGGCCTGGGGGTGCTGGTCAACAACAGCTGAACATGAGTCAGTTGTGCCCAGGTAGCCAAGAAGGCCAATGGAATCCTGGCCTGTATCAGCAACAGTGTAGCCAGCAGGAGCAGGGCAGTCATCATCCCCTGGTTTTGGCACTGCTGAGGCCGCAAGTCAAGTCCTGTGTTCAGTTTTGGGCCTCTCATTACGAGAAAGACATTGAATTGCTGGAGCATGTCCAGAGAAGGGGAACAGAGCTGGAGAAGATTTTGGAGCACACATTCTGTGAGGAGTAGCTGAGGGAGCTGGGGGTGTTCAGCCTGGAGAAAAGAAGACACTCAGAGGAGACCTTATGGCTCCTTGCAACTGCCTGAGAGGAATGCAGTGAGGTAGGAGTTGCTTTTCTCCCAGGCAACCAGTGACAGGGCAAGGGGAAACCCTGACGTTGCTCCACAGGAGGTTTATATGAGACTTGAGAAAAAATTTCTTCATGGAAAGTGTTGTCAAGCATTAGAACAAGCTTCCCAGGGAAGTGGTTGACTTACCATCTCTGTAGGTATTTAAAAGATGTGTAGTTGTGGCTAAGGACATGGCTTAGTGGTGGCCTTGGCAGTGCTGGGTTAATGATCAAACCAGAAAATCTTAAAGTCTTTTCCAACCTAAAATGATTCCACCATTCTTTAATACTGGGTAACTCTTAAACAGTGTAAGAATTCCATTTTGATTCCTTCCATTTGAAGGAATTTGTTTTTGATGCAGTGACACAAAATTCCAGTATGAAAATTTAATTTAATTTTTTAATTAAAATATTAGTTTCATTTAAAATAAAATAAAAAAATATTTTAAAAATTAAAATATTATTTTATCCAATGAAATACATTCCTCTTTCAGAATAAAATTCAGAAATATAAGCAATTTCAGACAAATGTCCTTAAAAGGAAGGAGGAAGTACTGTACCTTAGGTCAATTTTGGCTGGGCTGTAGCATGTAATCTTCTCCCTTCCTGGAGCCCTTCAGATTATGAAATATGAGATCCAGCATCAGGTGGTTGATCTCTCAGGTTCTTATTCTATAATCTGTAACAGCAGTTATTGCTGAACTTCAGAAACACAGAGCAAGGCCCATTCTACAGAAAACAGCTGATGGTCCTCTAATTTCCAGTGGATACCAATTCGGTTTTGAAATACAGAATTTCTAAGGCAACTAGTCCAGATCCACATGAAATTTGACTGCCATAGGGTTAGGAGGCAACACTGTTGTTGGGGTTTTGGAATAGTACGCCTCAATTTAGTGCACTCACCAAAACCACGTTGGCACTGGCTCTCCCTCCCACACCCCCTCTTCTCAATATGGGTGGCCACAGAGGAGAGCTGGAGGCACAAAAGACAAGGATCATGGCTTGAGATAAGAACAATTTACTGAAAAAAACAATGAGATGAGAAAACAAACAGTAACAGCAATAATATTAATAACAAAAGTGTAAAAAGAGAGGGAGATTTACATGCAAAATGCTCACCAAGCCTGGGAAAATGCAACAATGGCAAATGGACCCTATGCAAGCCACACTTGTTCCCCTGACCAGTGACACCCTTCTTCTCCAAAGTGAGAGTCCCTGTCCCACACCTTAGCAGTATGATAGTACCAAATAACCTGAGGGTCTTGGCCCTGCCAACATGACTTCAGGCCCCTCCCCCTCTTGGCTGCTGTGAAAAATTAACCTGTCCTTGGCCAAAACCAGGACACACCATTGTTACTTAATGCAAACCCACATTTTTTTCCCCCACCATTAAATTTTTATATGCTTTCATCAAATATCCATATATGATGTAGAGTTCTGACTGTGTTCTGTGAATATATAGACTTTCAGACTGGAAAACCACAGACTAGAGCCAAATTTCTAAATAAAGAAAATGTAGGCCCATAATGTATGGTTGTACAGTCTCTCCTGTCTGACCTAAGTCACAATCCTAATAAACATATTTCCATTACTCATCAAAATATTAAAGGATTTACAATGAGAATTATAATTAATGTAGTTCAGATTTCCTGCAAAAAAATTAAATGTGTATTTTGTGGGCTGTAGGCTGGAAATCGTTTTCTAAAACGCCTGTTTGGTTTATTTTTACGGGTATGTTGTTGAAGAAAAAGGTAAATCTTCTTCACCGCCACACTATAGGAGGAAAAGAAATGAAGTATGCTTTCCTGACATAGACCTTCTGTAATGCAGGAGATTTTCATAATCTGCTGCTTTGAGTGGGAGGTTAGATTAAGTTGGAATTCCTACCTGAATTACACACTTCGACCCTCTGATCTGCTGGTAACAGCTGTAGCGTTTCCCTCAGGCTCTGCTTAACTCTTTGCTTCCATTAAAAAATCTTTAATTCCACAGGCAATGTGGCTGCATTGTGGAGCAAGTGACCACTGAAAATTAAACTATTAAAAGCCATGACCAAAGAAGCAGGAGGGGGGACCTTCACTCAGGTTTTGGTTGCGTTGCAGATTAAGCAGTCCTTTTCACAATGGAGAGGTGAAGGTAACTGCAGAAAACACCAATTTTTTCATCCTGTCTAAGGAGTTTGCCTTTGCCTTGATTTAGCAATTACATCTTCATGATTTAGTCCCTTAAGAGGCCAGCTGGCCTTCTGAAGGCAGGAAGTGTTTGATACTCCCATCACCTGAGACTCCTTCTTCCTTTAAGTGCTGCCTGAAGCCTCCTTTGACTGCACTGAATTGTACTCCAAATCACAGAGAAACTGGCATCAAAATTCACAGTCCGAAGCCTGGTTCAGGGTTAAAATAGTTACATCCAGCAGTTCTTGCCATTCTCTGTGTCAGGAGCTTTCTATCATTATTTCTAGTGTAGTTGAGCTGTTGGATTAAACACCTGTATGAGGCAAAGGATCACTTACCTGGACACTCCTAAAGAGTCTTATGTGCATCTGACTGTGAGTCCACATGAATGTCAATGTTGGACAGACAAGAAGGGTGAGGCAGGAAATTGGGAATGAGCAGATTAGACTTTCAGTAGAGTTGAACTTAACTGCACTGGCTGCATTCCAATACTGTATCTTGTTAGGCCTGCAAATATATCCCTGAAAAGTTGCTGTACCTTTCAGCTACACTGACTTACTATTAAAAATTTGCACTGCTGTGGGATAAAATGTGTACAGTGGGTATCTAAGTATACAGATCTTCTGAGTACAGTGATGAGGGTTATACCTCAGACCACAGAAGCCTGTAAAGGTTTATGACATGTCTATATGGTATAGCTTGGCTACTATAGATTCTTCAGAATCTGTGCCTCCAGCAGTATCTCCATTTATGACAGGCACTTCATTGTCAGCCTAAGCAACAAGTGTTTCCAGTTACATGTGCCAGAAGGTACTATATGTGGGCTTTTCTCATTGCTGAATGGTACTGTTTATATGAATTGGTACTGTTCTCTCATTTTGTCCTGACAGAATACAGAGGGAAATAGCATTTTCTGCCTCTCATTTTGTGCACATACATGTTGTGCTGATTCAGTTGGGACCTATGGAGGTAAAACCACTGGATACCTCTTAGCACAATGCTTGAATAATTATCCTGAGACAATCTCTGGCTATCTAAAATTTTCCATGTTCACCAGATGATTTGCTGATTGCTATAATGAAATATTTCACTCGAAGTTTTGCTTTAGAAAAGCAGGAGAAACTTTTGTGTATACAGGATCAACAAAACATTTAAAAGTAAATTTCCAAGAAAATCAGCTTGCTGCCTTTGTGAACAGAAATATATTAAGAGAAAGGTAGAAAGGTAAAAAGCCCATCTCTAATGCAACACAAAAGGCTTTGTGCTTGTACTTTTCAAAATCCAGAGGGGTTTTATGTGCTGGTGGCAGCACAGCTCCAATGGTCTTATGAAAACAGAGCAGTTAAAAGACACTGAAGACTGAGTGGTGAAAGAACAGCAAACTGAATTTTAATATTCCTCACCTCTTGCCAACCTCAGAGGAGCCAGAAGCTCAAAAATGCCCCTTTGTGGGCTAGCAATGGTCTTGTGTCTTGCTCCTTGTCATCCAAAGGCTAGAGGAAATCTCTACCAGGCATCTTTGCAGATTTCTGCTTTTATGAAAAAGAGACAGAAAAAGAGACCTGGCATTTTAAGATCCACAAAACTGTTATGGCTTCTTTCATAAAGATCTCTCCTTATCTGTGAATGTAAACAGTTCTCTTTGGCCAGGAATTTTCAGGTAAATCTGAAAATGTCAGCTGCACATATGTTAGAATTAAATAAAATCAGTTTAAAATGAGGTCACAGTTTGAAGTTCTTGTTCAGATTTATTCAGTCAAAATCGAACCTTTGGAAAAAAACTTCAGAATTTCCCCAACACTATCTTAATATTTAGGTTATAAGGCAATATACTCTACTTCAATATATGCCTATGCACAACATTGGTTACAACACATAATGCAGTAATTTATCCTTAACAGTGTATTTTATGTGGAAAGTCTTGCTATGAAACTGTCCGTCTTTCTCATAAAATAAAAAAAGTTCATGCTTTGACAAAGATTAAATCATCTTTCAATGCTTATCTGTGTGCTGTATTTGTGAATATGAATAGGTCATTGTCTTCAAAGTTACTGTTCATGCATGAAAAATTCAACACATGCATGAGCTTATATAGGAACTTGATGTTAAATCAGTGTTAGGAATGTATTGTGCTTGTATTGCTATGTCAGTGTCTCCTGGATAGAATTTAAGAACATTTCTCATGCTATGAGGAGCATTCTCTCTCTGCCTCTTATCCTGTAATAGTGGGCTTATGTAGAATACAGGCTGTAATGTAGTCAATCTTTTAATTTTCGTTAAAATCAAAACAACTTACACAGAAGTGATATATACTACAATATAAAAATGTTATAAGTCATTAAATGTTAACTCCCTTATTTCAAAAATCCCATACTGCACACTTGAGGTGGTAACTACATAATCTCTTTTTCATTCAAAACTTTCATTTTCTTCAATCAAGTCAGTCCTTGATTGATCAGAAGGCAATCACTGAATGCAGCTGAATCTTGCTTAATAACTACATTTAATGCAAACTTCACACCTCATGTTTTCTAAGTGCTTGAGGTTCCATTTTTGGATTCTATGCATCTACATACAAAGTGAGATAGCAAAACCAGAGGCATTGAAAAGAAAAAGCAGAAGATCACATATTAGATTAGTCTTCAGTTGGACTTTTTACTTGTAAGAATCATTCTATACTGAAACACCACGTAGTAGTGTGGAAGCAGACTGCACAACCATGGCAGATAATTTCGTTAATATAACAAATAATTCCAATATAACGGGCAATTTGGATGGGTGTTGTGGTATATTGCTCTTTAAAAAGTGGCTGCTGTTTCTCATATTTGACAGAGTTTGAGGTCTTCTAAAGCAGTTCCTAGACCATTGTTTCAACTAAACATAAATTAGACATTATCTTCTTCAGGTCTAACTAGCTGACTGCCCTTAACTGTAATAATCCCTTTCCATCAGTACTTTGTAATGCTTTGGAACATAACTTTGTGGAGACCTAGTGCCACCTCTCCTTCCAACACATTCAGCTTCCATTGACTTCAGTGGGAAATGAAGAGCAACAACTTTGCTAAGAATGGAAGTTGTAAACACTACTTAACATATTTTTTCTGCTCATCAAATTCTATAGGACACATTAAGACACAGAGGACTGTGGTTCTAAAGCAAAAAGAAACCTAGTGTTCAAAGGCAAATACTGCCTGCCTGGCTCTTTCAAATCACTAGGTCAAATTCTGATTTTGGTGTAATTGTAATTATAGGATTGCTTTCAATTTATGTGGGAGTATTGGAGACAGGAATTTGTTCCACTGAGATTACTTTGTAGGCTGATGTGGCAACACATCAAGATTAGTAGAGATAGAAAAATTTGGCTCACAAGGGAAAAACCCTCAGGATCTTTAGCCTGACTGAGAAAAGTAAGAGTGTATAGAATGCCTGATTGCACTTCAAAAAGGATGTTAAAAGTCTTATACTTTCTGGTTTTCTGTTTTTATATATACAAGGCAATAAAAATCCTATGTTAAATAGAAAGTAAAGTGAATGTAACTAAAGAAATTACTTTGTCCTAAAGCAACATCCCCCTGTCCCAATACATTTATGATGATGGTGAGAGTGTACCAAACCACTGTTTACACTGTCTCTCAGGTCACAGAGTAAAATGTGTTACAGGGAAAGCTTAATGATGGAATTTAAGTTACAATATAATTTTTCAGCCGTTCAAAAAACATGTATCATGGTTCATATTTCATAACTGCAGTAAAATTAATGGATAGCCATATTCATCTGGGCCCAATCCTGGAAATTTTTAAGAGTTCTGAATTTCTGCTTTTTTCTTGAGGTCATTGGGAGTCCAGAGTTAACTAAGCATTTTCCAGTCAAAATAAGAGGAGAAAAATAGGTCTTTCCTCACTTCTAAAGACCAGGACCAATGGCAAATAACATGAAACTGATCCTACCGTCATTAAATTAAGTCCAAGACGCACCAGTATGAAACATGGTGCCACTGAAATTTGCTCAGCATTAGATGATTTATGTCTGTTTTTCTAACATAAATTTGAGGTCTCTTGGACAAGCAGCAAGATAGAATATAAAAGAAGCGTGTTTTTTGCATCCCACTGGAAAAGAATCAAAAAGAATCATCTATGTGAACTGCTGTTACAATGGTAAAAAGTTTCTAAAAGTACTTCATTTGCAAAATATTTATGCAATCTCTGGAAAAGAAAAGGAGGATTATCTTAATCTTTACATCAGTTCGTATTTTAAAGCCAAAAAAAGATTGTGTGCTTTGGGAGGATAACAAATTTGGCCATTTTCATCTGTCTAATAGATGTAAATTTTCTCTTTTCTTTTAGTGCTCTGAAGGAACAACATCACAGCTAGACACATTTTCTGAGGACTGTAAATTCTTCACTGAGGACTCTAGGGCTGAAATCTTGTTATTTCTTTACTTCAACTGGAATATTCCACTCTACCAACACTTAACAAGCTTCCTTCCACTTGTCAGTCAGCCAGTCACACCTCATGGCCAACAAGTTCCTCATTCAACAGCTTTGTCTCAAGTAATCTCCTTACTCAAATACTAAATGGCACTGTTGAAATGGCCTGATGCAAATAAGCCATTCCTTTATTTAATGATCAATCCCCTTGTCTCTCACATCCCAGATTATGAACATCATCTACATTTCATACAGGGTGAAAAGAAACAAGCGTTTCCATAGATTTCAGCCTGACATTCTCCTAAGAAACTTGTTTTCTTTGAGCTTCAAACTCCCTTTGAATAATGTTTTAATGTATCATTAAGAGAAAAGAGTCTGAAATCTTATTCTGTTGCTCTGATAGGTTCAGTATCTATCAGAGAAAACTGCAAATCATCACATAAGATCTCAAAAATATGGGAATATTATTATCCTACAATTAAATAAATATTTAACAGAGAAGATGAATGTTTACCTGAAGTCTGAACCTACTTTCACAAAATTTACATTCCTAAGTCATCCATTTTGTCTATAAAGTTACTTATGTGAAAAAAATACCGCTGTCACAAGAGCTCTACTTTTACCATTAACATTCTTATTATTTCCTTACAAAATAATTTGTTAACAATGTCATCCAGTTTTTTGCCCCCTGTATCTATTCAGAGTCTTAAACATGAACAGGAAGCAACACCAAACAGAAACTTAGTTACTCTCTTGAAATCCAAACACTGTATCACTGAAAATGGCTCTACCTTGAAGTCAAGATAGTCAGTAAATGAATCATGTTTATAACCAGAGTAACCTGTTTTTGCAGAGATGCAATGAGGAACTAGTCAAATAAAAACTCACAGCATGGAAACTTAGCATAAACTCAAAGGAAAGCAATCAGGTAGCCAGATATCTATACACCAATACATATCCAGACAGAATTAGTTATGATGGCTTGCTCATTTAACGATTCCCAAAGCCTTCTTTATTTTGTAGCTTCTAACAATCTTTTAAAAAATCTTTGGGACCTTTCTCTAAATAAGTCATTTCTTTCTGGGAAAAATGAAGAAAAATGGTACATGGTACAAATACTACAACCAAGAGAAATATTACTTGTATAGCCCAACTGTGATGTTCTGTGATGTTTTATACGGCTTTTATCTTTCTTTGAGAAAAAAGTCTGCTAAATGAACATTATTCCAGCCTGGTGCAACATGACTCAAAAAACCCCAAACAAATAAAAGCAGTGAAAGAAAAAGATACTAGTTGAATTTACATACTTAATAGTCTACCTTCATCTATTCTTCAAAACAATATAGGGGTTAGCCCCTCTTGTATTGTAATCATTATGGTATTTCAGTCACTTTGTCCCGTCTACTTAATTGAGATATATCTTGTTAGCATTAGAACTTCCATACTAAAATATAATTTTATAGTTATCAACATCCAAGAGCAGGAGCAAAGAGTCAAAGAAATTATCGTTGGCTCTTAACATTTCAATCCATTATGAATGCAGACAGATGAAATGTTAAACGTCATAATGCTTGTAAAAATATGGTCTAGCTTAGCCTGCTCCATGCTAAGGGTCTTCCCAATCCATATTGGTAAAGCTATATAGATAACAGAAATTACTTGAAAGAAAATTCTACTGTCAGCATATTTGAGTAGAATCCACTGTCTGAGAGAGCAAGCCTCTTTAATTTTTTTTCTCCATCCATTCTCATCAAATAGGTGGAGTAATTTCAAATAATTCCCTTATGAACTATAAGCTTCAGTGGGAGCAAGGAGTACAGAAATAATCTCCCTGCACAATATGACCCCCTTTCTAAGTTCAAGATTTCATGGTCCCTAAAATAAGATGCCATTCAACCTCCCCAGGCTCATTGCTAGTTCTCTTTAGATCAGAAGCTGCTGGTCCTATTGACTGGTCCCTATATGACTATTTTTCCTAATAGGCTCAACTGTCTGCCAGGGACTGAAATGAGGCCTTTAAACTAATTTCATGTTGGAGTTCAGGTTTAAGTAATTTTTAAACAATATTAACATATTTCATGTGTTTTCTCTCCAAGAGAAGAAAAAAAAAAAACAAACCCATGAGAAGCTAAAGCAGAATAGTTTCTATAGCATAGGGATATAAGGTAATCTCAAATATGATAAATGTATGATCTGCCTATGACTTGCTGTCAATTATAAAATTTATCCCATATCAGATGAAACAAGTTTAATAAACCACTTAAGTGTTATAAGGTATGCTTTCTACCAACATGAATTATGTATCTATCTGCAGCCAAATGTATGTTTTCTATCACTCTGAATATTAAATACAAAAACTATGTTTAAATAATGTGAAGGGTCTGATTTAAAGCAACAAAAACCAATAAATTCAGAGTTTATGCTGGCACTCTATCCTTAACTCACACAAATTGTTTCAAACAGGTATAATGGCATGAATTACACCCCTCTTACATTTATGTTTCTACTACCATATTTGAATTTTCTGAGTTCTGTTAGTACAAGTCTCTCCATGAGTGTCTTTAAATAGAGTTTTAAAATATAATTTATTAGCTTTGTTTCTATTTTTTAGACAAAAATATGCCTTATGGAAAATTTTAAAAGGCACTATTTTTTTGATCTGAGGATGGAATTGTTCCTTTGGAACTGTTTTAGTTGTCTAATGCACAATCTGAGTGCCTAAAATATGTATTAATTACTATTACTTTTGTATTATTTGTAGAAGAGATTGCATTGGGTCCCTCAGAGCTTTTCTGATCTCTTGGGTTACCATGGATCTGGACAGATATTTAGTAAATAATAACTGTTATTATTTGTAAAAAATTGTATAGTCTTGGCAACATAGACAATAGCGAAGTGAATATCTGCAGTGTTTGTTTCAAATAATGTGTTGGATTTTAGCTGCCTTGCTTTTTTATATCTTTTTATATGTGATCACATAGTTGTGAATAGGACGTTATGAACCCAAAGTAAAATCTATCCAAATGGGACCCACCTGAAAATTGTAAGAATATCTGGGGGGCGAAAAAACCCCAAATGGTTAGGGTTAGGGTAAGGGTTAGGGTTAGGGTTCACACAAAGAAAAGTGTGATTTTTATATCCATGGCAAGGCAATTAGCCAAGAAGTACCTGTAAGTCCTTGGTTGAGAATGAAGCAAGATGGCATTCAACAGTTTTGTGTCTCTGTACAGCACATAAATGCAAATGTCAATATGAAGGCACAGATAACACAGACGTAAAATGCCATCTTAGTTGTAAGCTCCTCCAGAAAGGAGCGTGAATAATAGTTAGTTTGGTAGTGTAGAATGTATCTAGTTATTAATAAAAAAGTTCTGTAAGATAGTATAAAAAGAATCTCAGACTTGGAAACTAAGTTGTTATGGTGGTGTGTTGCCCTGTTTTTCAGCCTTCTGGTTTGGAGTCAGAATTTCTCACAGATTTTCATGTAAACAAAGCAATGTTTTCATAACTCTCTATATTGTTTACATTCTTCTCTTTAGGAGGGACAATTGATGGACACTTTCTTAGACCAGTGGAATTGAAGAGGTTGAACCTCAGTCTTCCAGTGTGGTCTCATTTCTGGAAATCTATATGAACTGAAAATGAAAATTAAACTCCCTTTGTTCCCGCCTCGACTCGGCTGTGGTGTCTGCCTCTCTCGTGACAGTAGTGTGTCAGTGGTATGTTTTTCTTATTGTATGTTCTCTGTTGACTTTGGATGGTTTGCTCCAGTTTTCCCTGAGTTGTTGGTTTATTCCAGGTTTCTCCTCCTCCTCCCTATTGTCCATCAGGCCCTGAACCTGCCTATCGAGATGTCAATCCTCCCTAATCCCTGTCCCTTGTTCTGGAAAGCTCTCTGTCAGTCCTTGGTGTTCTAACATCCTGCCCAAACTCCTCCTTGACCCTGCCTCCTAATGTTATCAATCCACAGTTGACCCCACCGTCAGGCCAAGAAGTTTCCATGTTCCCTCAATGTTCTTTTGGTTCTTTCAACCTGTATCCTCTCCTTGCTTTCCCCCATTGGTTGTAACTATGGAAGCCGCTCCTCTAGCTCCTTCCTTGTACCATCCCTATTGGTTAAAGAATTGTACCCACCCCTTGTACCTCCCCCATTTAAACAACTGTGCAAAATGTTGCTTTTGGATCTTTCTCCCTGACCCTCTCCAGGTAATAAATTACCTTGGGAACCATACGAAGAGTCCCTCTCAGTTCTCTGTCCTGGTCTTTGGCACTACCATGAAGGGCCTTAGAGAGCAGGAGCAGCCCTGCTCTGCACTGCTGCTCAGATCACCTGTGGTTAGAAGGCGGCCACTCTTGGCACAAGCCTGAATGGCCAGCTAGCTGGGGAACCCTCTGGCCACGTCATGTTGTAAGTTTCAAAATTAATTCCAATGTCTTGGGAAATAATGTCCTCTAAAATTTCTCATGCAGGGATACTCTATTACGGGAGTCTCAAAGTTTTGTTATTGTTGCTATAGCACAGAAAAATATATACTACATGTATGCAAAATCCTACTGTCATATACTTATTACTTATCTGTTTGTATGTATGTACAGAGGGGGTTTTTAGGTTTTCATTTTGGACAGCTTTTTGTAACTTTCCAAGTGTTTTCCAGCTAGCTGAATCCCTGATGAGTGCTCTGTCTGCATTTATTCAGTGAATTTGAACTGAGCTATTACTGTGCTAGACTGCAAATCTGTTAACTAAAGAAACCTCTTAAAATTACTCTAGAAGGCAACTTCTTTCTAATACATGTTCAGAAAAAGTCACTTTGTATTTCTCTTCAAATTAGTTATACATCGAGTATGATATTCACCTTCATTTTCTTCTTCACCTTAAGGTGGGAGAATATAAAAGCACTAGTAAATGTGGAAATGTCTCAACACAGGTTTTCATGTTGTTACTCAAAATCAGTTTTATTCTGTTGTTCTGAAGTCTACAGACCTGAAATATGTGTAATTAAACTATATGAATTTACATTCTTAAACTTGATATGTTTTGATATGTGTTTTATGTATCATAAAGTATAAAGGTGCATGCTCTTCTAGATCCAGCTCATGAATGCTAATTCTTAAGATTCCTATGATTTAAGACTCCTCTATAATTGTCAGACTTAGTACACACAGCGTCCGAGGAAATTGTTAAAGATGACATCACAGCCAATTGTCATAGGAAATACCAAACAAAATTAATAACCTAAACAGAAGAACATTCTTTGTATGAAAACTACAAAATCTATTTTGTACAAGGATTTGAAAGGCCTTGGACAACTCTCTGTCTCTTGCATTGCATATGTTTTGACTTACATGGATTCAGTATACAGATATTATTTCAGATTAAGTTCAGAGGGTTATCAAGATCAACTGGCAATTTAGTTCCTACTGCATTAACACTGTGGTGTTTTTGGCTGTATATTAGATGCTATAACAGATGCTCTTCATCAAAAGAATAATTATTTAGATCACAGATCAACTGTGGTTTTGAGTGCAGGTCCATAACTTAGTGCTAATGTTTCACTTGAAAAAGACTACATTACAAAATATTTAAAATGAAATGGGTGCTTTTTCCACTTGGAGCATGAGGGTCTACCAATGTATCTACTTGGCTAGTATAATTTCATAATTATGTACTACCAGTGTATGTTTAGAAATCATTCATAAACATATGCCCACAGAGAAAAAGCCAATAGGTTAAGGTTGTGCAGCTTTGTTTAGTTGATTCTAACCCATATGTGCATATGTATATATGATACTGTACAGTTTAGAACAAAGTATGTGTTTATGACTACACGAGCATCTCTCTAAAACAAGTCAGACAAGAAAGGAAGAATCCCTAATACAGAAGTGGACAGATATTAAATGCAGAAGGTGTCTAAACAAAAAAACTCACAGTTGTATAGGAAAAGAAAATGTAATATAGAGCAGAAAAGTGATGATGGTTATTATGATTTTATTTAATTTGAGTGATTTATGTCTCAGGGATTTATTAATTTCCTTTTTAATCTTTAAAGAAACATGAAAAGAAAGATCTGTATTTGGCTCAGAATGCCACAACTCACTCTTCAGAATGGGATAGGATGGGATAAGTTATTTTACTGATGTAGCTGATTGTCAATGGAGATTAATGTTTTAGCAAACAGTGATCAGAAACAGAGGTAAAAAAGAAACAATGAGCATTTGTTCTGTGTTTCATGATACAGAAAAAAAAAATCAGGTCTTGTTTTGTTTTTAAAGGCATTCTAATTCTTGTGGGTCTTTGAAACCGATGGATTTCAGTTCAAAGGTTAAAGAAATTACTACATCAATAGAACTGTAACTTGAGAAGGAAATACTGAAGGAAGGAAATATCTTCTAATCGTACAAATACCACCTATTCATGCCTACCTTTAAACAAGTAAGGGTCCTACCTTTAAACAAGTAAGGTTTAGAAGTCATATCTTTATAAAGCCTCTAGTAAGCAGCTTTTGTTCAAAAAATTCTATATAGTATGTGATCACTAAACATTCCTGAAATACAGCTCACCTTATTTTACATGCATAAAATGAGGGCTAGTAATATGAATACTTGGGATTTTTCTTAGATCTGAATCTCTTTGGTTTCTAAAGTGAAGAGTGATTTATCTTAACAAAGATTTTAAAAACCTTTATCTTTTTGTTCTATTGATCAGATGATCCTGAAGCTGTGAAAATATAAATCAGAGAGAGGAGCTCTAAGAAGGACATCATTTAAGCTTCTCAGATGCATTATGAGATATGCCAGTGCAGCACTGCTGTAGAATTCAAGGCAGCTGGAATTTGGATACTCAAATCTAGAAAGTCTTCACAATGAGGTATTGTGTGTACAAAACATGCTAGTGAACTGAGAGCCTACCCAGATTTAGGAAAGTGCAAAAAATGTATTGACAAGTACTTTCTTAAACCAAAGAAAATTCATGTTGTAAAGGATTCTAGTTGAGTACTTGGAAATGATAGGGTGCCAGCTGCCACTTGTTGGCCTATCCCCATTTCGGTTGTGTGCCCTGTCCTATCTCAAGCTTCATCCAGCCTCCTTTCTTACTCTAGGCTCTTCTCGTCTCTAATATCTCTCAGTTCAGTTAACAGATTAATTTTTCCCATTCAGGAAGAATGGTTGCTGGTTGAGAGTAAGATTGTGAAGATAGAAACTTTATCCTGGTGGCACAATACCGTCCCTAGGGAAACACAGTCACCACAATGGAGTCAGAGCGGGAAAAGTGCACGTTTAATTTTTTCTTCCAGCTTATATAGATTTCTAGGAAAGAAACTATATTGGAAGATTGAGGTTCAACCTCTTCAATTCCACTGGTCTTAGAAAGTGTTCATCAATTGTCCCTCCTACAGAAAAGAATGTAAACAAGATAAATAACTACAGAAAAATATTGCTTTGTTTACATAAAGTGTGTGAGAAATTTCTGACTCCAATCTTGAAGGCTGAAAAGCAGGGAGACACCCTGGCATTTTAAAATGAAGGAAAAACTCCATTCTCCACTGTCCAGCTGAAAACATGAAGTTCCAGTTGAACTGATGGAATTATGACATTGCTTGATGATCTGTACTATTGAAGAGTTGGTTTTTCATTTTAGTTTTTTAGAATACGGTGTTCCTGATGGATATCATTAGGGAATACAGTTCTGACCATTTTCATAGTCCCTAATATTTGGCTAGGAATCTTTTACCTGTATCAGTCTTTTCAGTCTTGGAATAATCAACAGTAAAAAAGAAAAATTTTCTATATTCAGATTTCAGAAGTGGAAACTCTTATTCAGAAACATCTGGAAATTGTTGCTTCAGCAACTGAGGTCTTGTGTGGTGTAGAGCACACCAGGTATGATTATGTAAAAGACTTCTGCTGTAGTCTGGATAGGATTATGTGGCTGATGGTGCTAAGTGAAAGAAGGGTTAACCACAACACTGCTGTGCAATGAACTGGACAAGAAAGACTCTTGGTTTCATTTCTGAAGGAATTACAAGTAGGTGCACTTGGTACTGTGTGTTGTTAAAACCAGATATGAAACAAAAAAGTAAACTAAATATATTAGTATCAGAAAAAGGCAGAAAATTTGCCTGTTACTCTCTCCAATGCAGTAAATAGATACTTTTTTTCCCCTCTAATCTCTCTTTGGACACTTCAGTCTCCTTTCAATCAAATGCTGCTTTAGCTCAGCTGTTAGAGCTTTGTGGCTTTCACTAAGGCATGTTCAGCTCATTCCAGCTCCTTTTACTTGTTTGACACACAAAAATAGAGAAAAGACATAGATTCAATTTTCATGACTTGGCCAATACACAGTAGGGACTTGAAATAGCATTCTGCTAATTAAACAACAACAACAAAAGCAAACCTTACAAACAGTAAAGCAGAATTTACCAGAATAGGAACTTCCTGTATTACAATGAGATTCTGTCTCAGGCAATCCTGTATATTTGCCTAAACATTAGAAAAGTAGTGTTAAAGTTGTCATGAAGAATACAGATGCTGCTAGTTCACTGTGAACAGAAATCAAGTCACAAATAGTCTACTTAATAAGATTTGTCTAATGATCTGGATGCAAAAAAACCCAAAAAATAAACCAAAAGCTGCTCTTTGATATATACAACCACTAAAACTGTTAACTTGTTAACTTAACAGTTAACTTAAAACTGAATTAGAGCAACTGATGTCTTAACAGTATCTTTAAAATAGCAGTGGGGATACTGTTGACTCCTGCTGTTTTCTTGGCAAAGAGGGTGAGGGAGGGGAACCTGTGCGTCTGTAGTTGTACAAGTTCAACTTGTTTAAGGGAACAGCAAAAGAACATGCAATCCAAAATCCAGTAAAGATAAAGGAGTCTTCCTGTTAGCTTGATGGGGTGTAGATAATTGCACGACTGACTCTCATTTACCTGATACAGGGATAGAGTACAATGATTCCAAAGTGTTGCAGTAACAGTATGTATAGAAAAAATACAAAATCAAGTCTAATGTGAGAAGAATCTCTGTGCTGTTTTAATATGAGTACCCAAGATACTAAATGAGTGCACATTGTGTTTGAATATTTAGCTACATTATTAATGAAATTTTAAAGTAGTTCTAGTCATATATAAAAGTTTCTTTCTGTCCATATAAGGTAGAAATCTGTGAGTTATTTCCTCTGTTATCTTAATAATTAATAATTGAAGAAAAAAGAAAAAGCTATAAATTTATTTTATTTTTTCCTTTTTATGCTTCAGTGTATTGAGTTGTTCAGGTAATTAAATAACCAAGTTCTCAAAAACCTGTATGATTATAAATGCTGTCATCTATATGACCAAAACAAAAGCATGGATGTGTAACAGAAGACATTAAAACCAGAGAAAAACAAGAGCCAAAAAATGTCTTTCTGACCTCATCCTTAGTATTATAATGGTTATGAAAACACTGAGACAGAAATTATGAGGTCACTCAGATACAAAAGGAGTGATATGATCAGTGTTAATTTTCTATCTGAAAAGAAATTGATCCTCACAAGAGCTTTGTGAATTTTCAGGACTCAGGCATGATTTTCCAAACATTTTATAGCATGTAGATACAAAATTATTTAAGAAAGAATTATTATAACTCATTATGATTTTGAGGTTTCAGCACTTTCTACTTGTGGTCAGGTCTAAATACTGACATAAAATACAAGTCTGAGGAAACATGCAACCTTTGATTGGGACATCATGCTCATCTGGAAAGTATCTGTGTTTTGAACATTAATCATTCTCGAATTGTGTTGTGACTCATGATTTATTCTAGGCAAAAGACAAGAAATAATCTGAACAAATATGAAGAAACAAACAAAACAGGAGCTGAAACAAAACGTAAATAAAGCTTTTATTGTCTTTAATAGTTTTCTATGTTCTTGAATGTGTTTGTTATTTAACATACCACAAAACCATTTATTCTCAACTACTGATTTTGAGGAGGTACTAATATTGATACTACTACTACTGTTGATAGTGATAACTATAGTATTAACATTATTACTACGTTATACATGCATACTTTAAATTTTTTAAGTCAAAATTCTATTTTGCTAATTATGTTTTGCCTTAAATGGTAACATTTGAGCATTTGTGGTGTATCTCAGGATAGAGACCCTCAATCTAACTGAATGCTTTGTCAGCTTACAGATCCTTCATATAGCTCTGTCCTGTCACATATTAATTATCTGTGCTAAATTACCTCTAGATATTAAATGCTATTAATAAATACAGCTTGTTTTAGCGACAGTGTAATAAAGAAACTATACAAGAATATCATTGCAGGGACCTTAATTATTATGAAATTCATGCATTCTTGTAAGAGACATTGCTTACACTGCTCATCCTTTCTGGAAATCAGAGTATTTTTGGAATCCACTTGTAAAACAAAAAGAATCTATTAGTAGTCAAAAGTCCATTGTTATCTTTAGACATGTTGGGTCAGCTTTGGTTGTGTTATAGACAGTTATGAAACAGTTATGACAGTTATGACAGTTATGAAACGGCAAATGAAGTTCTAATTAAACTTTAGTTCAAAGAATCACAGAATGATCCTGCTGAAAGAGTCCACCAAAAAGTCATCTGGTTTAACGTCCCACCTCCAGCAGAGTCAGCCCAGATCATATTGCACAGAATTGTTTCCAAATGGTTCTTGAATTATCTCCAGTGAGGAAGACTCCACAGTCTCCCTGGGTAACCTAGTGCCTGGATCCATCCTCTTGCCACTGTTCCTTCAGAAATTTACAGACACTGATGAGGTTCTCTCGCACTCTTGTCTTTTTGAGGCTGAACAGATCCAGCTTCCTCAGCCTTTTCTCCTAAGAGAAATGCTCCGATCCCTTAATCACCTATGTCACCCTCTGTTGGACCAGCTCCAGGATCTCCATGTCTCTCTGGTCCTGAGGAGCCCAGAACTGGACACAGCACTCCTGATGTGCCTCACCAGGGCTGAGCAGAGGGCAGGATCACCTCCCCCAGCCTGCTGGCAGTGCTCTTCCTGATGCACCCCAGGACACCATTGACCTTTTTGGCCATAAGGCCACACTGCTGGCTCATGGACAGCTGGCTGTCCATCAGGAACCCCAGGTCCTTCACCTCCGAGCTGCTCCCCAGCAGATCAGCCCCCAGCCTGTGCTGGTGGCTGGGGTTATTCCTCCCCAGTGCAGAACCCTGCATTTGCCTTTGTTGAGTTTCAGGCAGTTCCTCTGTGCCCACCTCTCCACCCTGCCGAGGCCCTTCTGAAGGGCTGCACGGCCCCCAGGGTATGGGCCACTGCTGCCAGCTCTGTGCCATCAATGAACTTGCTGAGGAGCCATCTGCCCCTTCATCCCAGTCACTGATGGAGAAGTTAAGCAATGCCAGGCCCACTATTGAATCTGGGGGTCACCATTTGTGACAGGCCTCCGACAAGAGAGTCAACACTCTGGGATTGGTTATTCAGCCAGTTTTTTATTAATGCTGACCATGACTAACAATGAAATGGTATAAGATATATGTAGTATCATATATATATATATATATATATATATATATATACATTCTAATCTTAATCTTAAAATTTGAAGATGACCAGTAAAAATTATTTCTTCACATAACTCTGTTGAAGACCAAGCAGATAGAACAAAAGAGCAATTAAATGTAAGCACCATTTGGCACTATTTAGAAGTGGATACGAGAAGAGGCTTCCTTCTCAGTTGAATGCAGTCTGAGTAACTTAAGGAGGAAACAACGAGCTAATGCTTTTTCTGAATTGGAGCTTTGCCACAGCCCTCTGTTGAACTGGCGGATGTGTTAAGTGAGGTTTTCCACAAATACTGCAAGCAGGTAAAATGGAAGCAGTTTTAGCACAGTTGTTTTCTAAAGGTAGGAAATCGGTTGTTAAAGGAAGTGAATGGGATGTTAGTCTTTGATGATGCTTCATAGGAGAACTCAATCAGAATAAGTTTCCTCTTTCAGAGAAACTGAAGAGAAGCATTTTTTGCTGAGGAGAAATGGACAGTAGCTCCACATATAGACAAGACCACACTTCTCTAATATAATAAGACTGAAGCTTTACAGAGAACTAATGAGTGGTCAAGCTGGAAAAAAAAACAAACCCCAAAACAAACCCCCACCCCACAACAAAAAGCAAGCAAACAAAAAACCAAAAATCTGGAAAAGAAAATATCTGTTAAAAAAATAAAATGAGTAGCATTAGAAACAGCAGTGGGGAAAATTCAATTAAGAGAAGAAATGAGCCTATGAACTCCAGTATTCAAGTTTTCTATAAACACCATCTAACTCATGCAAATATGTTGTGCTAAAAGCATTTGAGATAAAGAGTAAATAAATAAAAACCATATGGAGATCCAATTGGTAACCATGCCAGAACTAACCTTTGAAACAGGCTGTGGTTCTAAACATGGGAAATGGAGAAGGAGGGGTGGGGGTTGGGGTTGCGGTGGAGCGGTGAGGGGGATGGGAGAAGAGAAGAAGAATAAAAGATCTTTTGTTCCCTTTACAGAAGAGAGAAGGCTCATTGTTCCTGACATTTTCTGGGACAGTTTGCTGTTCTAGGACACTTTTCTACCACAACATTGTCCTGGCATAGCTAGGTTCCTGCTCTTTGTCGTATTCCATTGCATTCTGGGACCTGACAGCAGAAAAGGATTTTTCTGAAATGGATTCAACTGGTTAGCATTGTATCCACCCACTCACATGCAAAAAGTCCTCAAGCATCATCAGTCACAGATAATTTTCTGCAAAACATTAATATCTTGACTCTCTCAGGAATCATGACAAAATCCCACTGCTTTAGCAGTGATTTAGTCAATGGAACTCTGGGGTTTTTTTCATGACCATTTTTCCTTTTTATTCTCCACAGTCAGAAAACACAAAAACATTCTATGCTTTCTTATCTGAAAAAGAGTAGAAATCAAGTCTTTCTCAAGTTTTGTATACAGGTGTAACTCTTTTGTCAGAACTAGGTAATTAAATGTAACCCATCACTTCTTTTTAGGACCTGCTGTTAGAAACTTTATGACAGAAAGGTGGATGTGCCTTTTCTCTTGCCACAATAGGATTTTGTCTGATCTGTTCAACACCAGGGTTGCAGTTCTTGAATTAGGCCATTGCAATCACAAGTATTTCTGGTGGCATTGATAGTTATGCTTCAATATTAGTAGGCTTTATGAGAGAATGGCAGTCTACGTAAAGATACCTAGTTGCTGATCACATTATGGATATAATGGGAAACCTAACTCCACACACAGTGTGATAAATGTAATGGGTAACTCTTGCCCAGCTATGTGTTCAGGGATAGGAGAAACTGAAATACAGAAAACTGTATTTCCTGCTTGTAGGCCAGAACGAGAACTTGAGGCAATAAAATAAAAAAAGAAAACCTCACCTCATGGTTCAATGGAAGTCCTAAGTCAGGTAGTCATAATCACTGAAACTGTAGGTTATGAACACACACACACACACACATATATATATATATGTATGTATGTATGTATGTATGTATGTATGTATGTATGTATGTATGTATGTATGTATGTATGTATGTATGTATATCAAAGTAGGGGAAATTTATTCTATATTGTTCCACTGGGTATGAGTCTGTGAGAGAATAAACTCTCCTATTGTGATGAATATATGTGTGTAGGCTAGCATCAGCTGAGCAAAAACATAAGAGGTGTATGGAGAGGAGCAAGTGGGACTGAAAGAGAGAACTGAGGAAGGAGCATCTGGGGACCCTCAAACAACCCAATAATTTCAAGGGATATAACTTCACAGCATGTATTAAAATTAAATCAAGCGAACGAGTTGACTGTTGAAGAGGGAAGCTTTAATGCTCATAAAATACAATGAACTCATTTAAATTGTCAGGGGATATGTAAGCGGACTGACTTCAAACCAAACAACCGTTTGTCTCCTTGTTTGGCAATTATTAAGTTTTAGTATTATTAATGTTTGCTAAATCTTAGGGTGGGCAAAGCCAACATCTGCCTCTGTAGCTGTGTTCATTGAAGTTGGTTCAGGAAGAGAAAGTTATTGGGATCTATTGTTATATCCTAATTGTCTGCTAAATTCATAGTAATGAAAGTAATCTACACTTGGAAGTTCTCACTCATCTTCCCTAGACCAAATCTGGAACTTTCTCAATTCAGAGGATGTCTTTCTACTGTGAGTTCAAGTTAATCTAAAACATACTGGAAAACAGGTTGCATTACATCAAATTTGGGTCAGGTGTTTGCTAAAACTATGTGTTGCTCAGCTTTGCAGGTTATCCTGAGGGACAACAAGCTAAACATGAAACAACTACGTGCCTTTACTGCAAAGAAAGTTGATGATATTTTGGGCTGTGCTGGATGGACTGCTACCAGGAGGTCGAGACGTCACCCTTTCCCTCTCCTCCTCTCCTCAGGGCTGGTGAGGCCACACCTGGAGCACTGTGGCCACTTCTGGACTCCCTAATACAAGAGAGTCATGGGCATACTGGAGAGAGTCCAGCAAAGAGCCGTGAAGGGAGTGGGGCATCTCTCCTGTAAGGGAAGGCTGAAAGAGCTGGCACTGTTCAGCCTGAAGAAAAGCAGGCTCAGGGAGATATTATCCTTAAAAAGAAGATGCAGACAGGCTGTTTTCAGTGTCTAGAGGCAAGACCAAAGGCTGTAAATGTGACCTGAAACACAGGAGGTTCCGCCTAAACCTCAGGAAACAACATATCCTTCATACAGGTGGCCTGGAGGATCTCCATCCTTGGGATATTCAAAAGCTGTGAGGGTATGGTCCTGGGTAACCAGCTCTAAGTGGCTGCAGGGGAGACTGCAGCAGCTGACCTTTAGACACCCCTTCCAACCTCATTCAGTCTGTAATTCTGATACATGTGAGAGATTCCTGGAAGGTTATTTATTTCTTGCATTATAGAAAATATATTTCAGCTGCCTCCAAATAATTTAATATCTTCATAAGAAGGATCAGTTACACTGGGACTGATATTCTCTCTTTTGATGGACTTCTGAACATAAGGTAATTTATTTTGCATCCTACAATATAATTTAATTCTTAAACAGTTTATAAAGGATTAATAAATGCTTACTAGAAGTGAAAAAGAAGTATAAGTCTTGCAGTAATGAGTGATATCAAAACTTATATGCATGTCAAGATGAGGTGTAATGCACAGCTTTTAACAGTGGTTAGCAACCTAGTGACTGACTGGTTTTTAAAACTATTGCTTATTTATTACAATTTCTATTAATAATTTATTCTACTAACCATTTAATGACTTTCCGTTTTCTGTTTTTAAACTGAAATTTGATATAAAATCATACCTCCAATGAAAATAAAGAAACCAAGGTAAATGCAGAATATGAGAGTCTGGGTAATGTATGAAAATATTGAGATTTAATTATTTTTTTATGTCTTAATCTTGCTACACCAGGATGTATAGCCTGATTAATTTTGACTCACACAAATATTTATTAGGTATACAAGCAAATTTTAGTTTTTGAATTTATAAAATTTAAATTATCCCCAGAAAATTTTCAAGAACCCAGTTTTATAAGGGAATTAAGGAATTCTCCCCAGCAATAAAAACTTGGCTAAGAATCTAGGGTGTGATCCTTTTCTTTAAATGCTAAGAAAAATTTTTTTTGAAGTTAAGCAAAAAATAAAAAAGCTTTGCTATTTAATCAAATATGTTTGATTACTCTTCCAAGAGGAGTTCTTCATAAGCACACTAAGAGCACAAACTGATGTTGGGCCTGATTTAATGGGAAGCTGCTGTCCAGTCCTTTCATTAGCTTTATAAAAACATTTGTTAAGAAGGACATCTAGTGGGTCATCTGGTTCAGCAGCCACAGTGAAGTTACTTGTGCTGAATTTCTACTGGGTTAAAGGGTAGGAGGGTTGAGGGAAAAAAAGGCACAGAGGTGAGGCTGAACTGCTTTCCCAGCATACCTCTTCTTTCTCTCCAGCTCTGCTGTTGTGGGCATAAAGGTTTGCCTGCAAACCTTCCACCCTGAAGCTCTTCTCTGTTCAGTGTTTTGGATGACATTAATTCAGTCTCAGAAGTAGAGACATAGACTCAGTAATAGTTTGCTTTCCATTTGATGCTATTCAGGTAGCAATAGTATAAAGTGAAAAATCTTTAGGTCATTCTCCTTTCCCACAAAAATTAACAGAGTTATAGAAATACCTTCAGTTGGCCAGACTAAGTCCTGGATGAATATTTAGAGAAGGAGAAGGTCTTTCTGCCATTTTCAAGAACTGCTCTCCCATGGCGGGAGTTTGACTGTGTGAAGTTGTGTGAAGTTCTCTGCTCTATTCTGGGATGAAGGAAAGGTCTATTTCTTCCTGAGTGTCCCCCACTAACTCCCCTTTAAAGCTTGATTTTTCAGGCCATGTAGAAAGGAGACCTTTTCCATGTGGATGAAGTGCACCACGGACTGTTTGTAATGATATATGTGGGAAGAGTTCTCTCCTTTGCAGCTCCTACCACTTATAGTGGTGGTTTCAGGTCTTTCTCTGCCAACAGGATGCTAGAATCCTCACCAGGCTTCGTAGGCATGTGGGATATTTCTTTCCTATTCCTAGCACTCATGTGGAAGATGAGTGTGCACTCCACAGTCAGTAAACTGTTCTGCCACTGCAGGCTCAATTAAATAGCTCTATATTGTATTTCCTTGACAGTAAATTCTGCAGCATATAAGCATGTTGCTCAGCAGTCACAGTGTAGCTCATAGAAACCCCTCATTGGTTCACAGTATCTTGATGTGGCTGCCATAAACAAAACCCCAAGCTTTGCCCTGCTTTACCACAGCACTGTGATGAGCTTAAAAGTCTTGTTTCAATGATCGGTATAAAGCATCCTTCTAGGACAAGGAAATTTCTGTATACCAAATTAGAAGGTCTGATTGAGTTGGCTAATTTTTATAACAGCAGCAAAAGCAACAACTGTAGAATTGATAAGTAGAAATTCCCCCCATAACCACCATAATTTGCCATGGTTTAATTCTGGATGAGGACTAAGCCCCAGCAAGGCACCTCCTTACTTCCCTCCCCCTGGTGGGATGGGAGCAAGAATTGGAAGAATAAGAAAGAGTAAACCCGTGGGTTGAGATACAGACAATTTAATAAATAAAACAAAAGCCACAAACACAAGCAAAGCTAATAAACAAGGAATTTGTTCTCCAGTTCCTATGGTCAAGTAGGTGTTCAGCCACCCCAGAAAAGCAGGCCTCTAGCATGAGCAACAGTGACTTGGGAAGACAAAATCTGTCACTCTGAACATCCCCTGGTTCCTTCTTCTGCCTCCAGGTCTATATGCTGAGTGTGATGCCATATGATGTCAGTTGGGGTCACCTGTTGCAGCTGTCCCCTCCCAACTCCTAGTGCACCCCCAGCTTACTCACTGTTAGGGCAGTGTGAGGAGAAGAAAAGCCCTTGACTCTCTGCAAATGCTGCCCAGTAGTGACAAAAACATCCTGTGTTATCAACAGGCTTCCAGCTCAAATCCAAAACACGGTCCTATACTGGCCACTGTGAAAAAAAATTAACTCTATCCTTGCCAAATCCAACACACAATTTTAGTTTGATATCCTGCGCTTGAAAAAATGTCTGGAGTCTTTCACTTTCCTTTTTACTAAAAATTCCAGTTGCTTAGGATTCTAAGTCCATTATTTTGCCAAGTCAAGAAGGAAGACTAATATTGCTTTCTTTAATAGTGCTTCTAACATCATGCTTGCTGAAGAGAACATCCATGTAACAGACTGGTTTAATGCATGATACTTTTAATCCAATACTAATCTTTGACCAGAAGGGAGTTATGGAACAATTTCTCCATGATGTACTTATCCCTCTGTAAACCTCAATTCTCAAAGAAATCTTAAAACTTGTAATACTCTTAGTGGATTTCATTTGAGCTAAACTTTGCAGGATTGGTCCTCTAGCTTATGGGAGAATACTGCCTGCAGGGTCAGAGCAAGACACGATTAAGTAACTTGATGAAAAATGGTGGTGAAGAGAGGTGGCTTCCTGAAAAGGATGACTCTGACAGTTCAACAGAAAAAAGAAACCCCACTGCTTCCCTGCTTTTACTGGGTTATGGTTCAGCTGCTTTGGCCTTAGCATCAGTCTACATGGAGCTCCCTGTCAGTTGCCACGTCACATCTCATTCATTTCTGCATTGTGTCATTGCTTTCATGGAGAGAACAGGCAACTCTGAGAATTTCCTTTGCTGTTACCTGATATACTATTATTCACCTCTTATCATTTTAGCAAAGCAGTTACACTGCTGTCAGAGGTAATGGAGAGCATGCCACTAAGAAAATTGGCTGTAATTTATTTATCAATTGTTTCTGCATACCACAAAAAGAGATCATCTACTTTATGGCTGGGTCTAAGGTATCTGAGAGCCCTTGAAGTTCATGGTTTTCCGGTATTCTAAGTTCTACTTATGGTTTTTCCTGTATATGACACACAACACCACCCCTGTGGTCTTCAAGGCTGATTTCTTCTTTGCTTTCTTTAGTCACAAATCATTCTGAGGCGTCCCTTAAGTGCATTTGTATTGTTAAGTGCACCGGCCTGATTTGGTGTTAATTCAATTTGAGTGCCCTTAATATCTTGCGGGAGTGAGGCAATGCATGAGAGCTGTACCTTGTAAAAACAGGTTCCAGGTCTGCCTGAGAGCAAAGCACCTTTCCCACAGCAATTTACCAAAGTTGCTGATAAAATTTTCATAAGGAAACCTTTTTAGTCTGACCCTATTGTGTTGTTCTACCATTAAGAGTTGGGGAACTGAGACTGTATTCTGGTGACAGTTTATCACTATCTCCATTATTTTAGCGTATAGACAGCTACTGATGGGTCACAGCCTGCATCCTGTCCTCTTACGGTGTGGAAATGGCTTTCAGAGCTGGAGCCCAGAGGCCCAAGTATGCCAGCTGCTGCATTCGTATGTCAACACAGCTGAAGTGAACTCTAGATAAACCAGTCACCCCTAACCTTCAAATGATGGGAGATGGGACATTTTAGTGCATTTAGGGACAAGCAAAAAGAAGAAAAGCAGAAATAGAAATAGTTAGCCCTAAGGAGTGTGTGGAAGAAACAGTATCACATTTTCATTGAAGAAATTACTAACAATCAAGATGTTAAGCCAGTTTTAAAGATGAACTGGCCAGTTTTAAAGTAGTTGGGGAAAGCAAAGGCTGTATTCCTACATGAGGACTAATTCTGATCTCAAATAAGTTATTCTAAATCCTAAAGAACTCCAACATTAACTGAAAAAGGTTGTCTTACAAAGGTGAGCTCCTGTCCAGTACCAGGAAAAGTGTCCATCTGCCTGGCAGATTGCATCTCTACACTACTTTCCCCCCCACATACTCTGGAAAGCAGGAAGCCACAGCAAGGGAGTCTGAATGAAGGGTCCAGCCGCTGCATATGTGATATTCCAGAACCTGTATTTCCTCTCATGCTGTATAAGCACGTTTTTCCAGCTGTTATAGAAAGCATAACCAAAGCTACGATACCTAGTATTTTGAAGGAAAACTGAGAACAAGCAAGTTATGAAACAAAAAAGGAAAATAAGAAGATGAAAGAGAGACAGGGTCAGAGAAATGTTAGAATGAGAGGGAGAAGAAAAAAGGAGAAGGAATGAGGAAGAAAAAAGATAATCATAAAGTTATGGAAGTTGAAGAAAGGAAAAGAAAAAAAAATTAAAAGAAGGGGAAAGAGAAAAAATGAAAAGAAGAAAGGAAATGAGAAAGGAAGGAATAAAATGAGGAAGGCAATTAAGAAGGAGGGGAGGAGGGAGGGAGGGAAGGAAGGAGGGAAGGAAGGAGGGAAGAAGGGAAGGCAGGCAGGAAGGCAGGCAGGAAGGCAGGAATGCAGGAAGGAAGGCAGGAAGAAAGGAAGGCAGGAAGGCAGGCAGGAAGGAAGGAAGGAAATTACCTCAGTTTTACATTGAATTCAACAGAGGCTGGAATGAAAGTTTGTGAGTTTATCCAGTGTGGCATGGCTGTTCAGCACAGGTACTAAAAGATGAGGCTAGATGGCTTGATTTTAAGGAGCATCTTCTGTAACTTAGCACACAATGATAAATCTGTTTCAATCTAAATTGCCTTTGGGAACCTTGTCCTCCTTACCAGCATGACTTACTCTCACTTGCTGGTGGGCAAAAACTTTGATCCTGTGTCCCATGGAAGTCAATGGGAGCACTGCCTTTGACATCAATGAGTGCTGGATCACATCCCAGATGAAAAACAATGGACCAAATGGATGAATAAATCAGAGCCTTGTGTTTGTGGAATCAGGACTGGTTTTGTGTGTTTCTTGCAGAAGAATTTTACTGTCCAAGTATGTGTGACCAAGGCAATCTGATTAATTATTGGATAATGCTTGAGGCAAGCACAGTTACAGACACTAGCTAGATAACAGCGTTATAGAGGAATTTATAATACCTTTGAGCATCAGCCTCTTGATCTTCAGGGGTATTCAAAAAAGAGAGAGAAAAAATAATGCTTTCTATGTGGTATTAAGAGAAAGAGTCAGCAAATACTTATACATGTTTCTCTCTCTAGCATTCAGTATTATGCTCTAATCCTGTGTTCCACTTCCACATACTTTTGAAGAACTATGGAAGTTTTCAGCAAAAGCACTGGTTGCATTTAACATTGAGTACTTTCCCTTCATCAAATCACAGCACTAGAACTGTGCCACCGTGCTTGGTGTGGAAACTACCTTGTCACATATAAAGTAGGCAGAAGTGGCAAAGGGCAGAGTAAGCATCATGATGTGTGTCCTGTTCTGTTTTGTCTCCCTGCACCACTGAGCAGCAAACCTGGTACTTCAGGATGCCGTGGAAGTGCTGGGCTACCTGAAGAAAGTCCCTGCAAGGCTGATTCAACCTCAGCTTTCTTTGTTCTATGATTCATGCTGGCCGTTCAAGCTACCCAATCTCCTCACAGCTTTTCCTGATTTCTGCATAAGGCATTGTAACAATTTTTTGAGTGTGAAGTGAATATAGTTTGACATATCTTTCCTATTCAAACCTGCAAAAATGGTTCCAATTTTATATTTTCTTTTCCCCAAGCTGAACATGGATGTCGCAAGAGACATCAAAGGAAATGAGACAGGTTCCTTTGCAGGTGTCGTGGGTTCTTCCTTTATTGTGGGATGAGCTCCTCTTTTATACAGAAAGTCAGAGGCCAGTTTGATTGGTAATACAAAAGGTAAAC
>VZUI01048345.1:0-23564 GCA_013401135.1 Cettia cetti | reverse complement strand
CCGTGGCGCTGTGTCCCTGTCCCGGTGGCGCTGTGTCCCTGTCCCCGCGGCGCTGTGTCCCTGTCCCGGGGTCGCTGTGTCCCTGTCCCCGCGGCGCTGTGTCCCTGTCCCGGTGGCGCTGTGTCCCTGTCCCCGCGGCGCTGTGTCCCTGTCCCCGTGGCGCTGTGTCCCTGTCCCGGTGGCGCTGTGTCCCTGTCCCCGCGGCGCTGTGTCCCTGTCCCGGGGTCGCTGTGTCCCTGTCCCCGCGGCGCTGTGTCCCTGTCCCGGTGGCGCTGTGTCCCTGTCCCCGCGGCGCTGTGTCCCTGTCCCCGTGGCGCTGTGTCCCTGTCCCGGTGGCGCTGTGTCCCTGTCCCCGCGGCGCTGTGTCCCTGTCCCGGGGTCGCTGGAGCCGCGCCGGGCTGGGTGAGCATCGCGGAGCCTGCGGGAGCCGGGGCGGGCGCTGCCCTCCTCTCCCGCCTCGCTCCACGTAAAGCTGGAAGCCACTGCGGTCCTGCGAGGATCGGGTGGCTACAACAGTCAGATTTAGTGACTAAAACCCCACGGTTTTGGCTTAGAGTCTGGGGGCAAACTCCTGGCTGGGATTTCCCTGCGGTGCAGCCCTCGTTCCTTGAGCAACAGGTATCGGGCACAGCGAGGAGGCGCAGGAAAGCCGATGGTGACGCCCGTGGCATGCTGTGGTGAAAGCCAAGAGAGGAGCCTGGATGCTGCGGTGTCTGGGGAGGGCTTGGCATCCCCGCTAAAGCCGCAGTGTGAAGACATTCCCGACACCAGTGCCCGCCCCTCCTCCCGAGGGACGCTGGGCAAGACCAAATCCGCTCACGGCTCGAGTGAAAGAGCAGCAGTGCCAATATCGCTCATTTCATCCTCGCTGAAACCCCGGTTACCTACAAAGCTTCATTCTTTTGCAGTGCTCGCTCCGTGCGAGGGCCTTTGCAGCCCATCAAGTCTTGCTCAGGTCTGCAGTAACTTGTGATGCAGGGAGGGCACCCTAATCTTGATCTGAAAAATTTAAACCAAGCCTAAACCGCCCAGCTTTACCCCCTGGCAGTTAATTTCAGGGGGTAGCTGTTAGAAATGTGCGCTTTGCTTCTCGTTTTCAATGACCTGGATTTAGCTGCCAGCCCCTGCCCGGGGTTATTCCTCTCCCTGCTCGGCCCGGTCACTCTTCCTAGAGCAGCAGAGCCCAGGGCTGTTTGCATTAGGGATGCGTTGCCGGCCAAAAACTCGGGCTCAAGTTTGTTTCCTTTGTGAAGAAACAATGTCCGTGCTGTTGGCGATCCCCATCCCACTGAAAAACTCTCTTCCTACTCCTGCTGTGACGATGACAGGCTCCAACCTGTGACAAATCCATGGGAACAGTGTTTTGGAGGGCAGTGGCTCAATACTTTCACACTGGAAAAGCAGCATTTGCGGCAGAGAGTGAGGAGCTTTTACCTTGGCTCCGGCCCACAGGCTTTCTTCAAAATATCCCTTTCACATGGAAATTCCTGCCAAGTGAAGATTGCTGGCTCTGGCTGGCGTGTCAGCCACGGCAAGAGACACAAAGGTTCTGTATCAGTGGAAATACGTGACACAAAGGGAGGGGAAGGGGATTGTTTTGTGCTGGATACTGTGATCGGCCAGCAGCGTGCAGGGAGCCTTTGTGGCAGGGCTGGGAGAAGGGGGAGTGGGTGTAGGAAAAGAGAGCTAGATTTATTAACATTAATTCCAAATAATCAGTTTTCTGCTGAAGGCAGCACCACTGGTCTCAAATTTCCCTGCCTAGGAGTCACTTCTTGAGTCCCTTGCCTGCTCCATGGCCAAGAAAGCACACCTGCATTAACTCTGCTGCACGTAATTTATTGAGCCACTTTTACCACAATGCTTTTTTTTTTTTTGTTCCCCATCACTAGCAAAACAAGAGTGAAACTCCTAGCACGGCCATCCTACAGGTTGGTTTTTAATCAGCATTGCACTGTGCAAACAAGGCAGGTGCTGCTCTGTGGTACAGCAGTCCCTGTCTGCATTGTGACTCTTTGAAGGCTGGCCTATGGCAAATTCCCAGATTTTTCTAGGAAATCAAATCGTACTTTTGTGAAAGAAAGTTAAAGACAGAAAGGCACCACTTGGTCTCACCTTTCTTACCCCAAACCAGACAATCAGGCACTGTGTACCAAAAGCATATTGCAAATTCCCACCTGAGGTGTCTGGTATCTGCAACAACTGACAGGAACCTTGAAATTTCTTTGGAAAAGGTAAGTTGTCTCTCAAGGGAAGAAATGCAGTCTGTGGTGGACTGTCACAGTGCACCTGACAGTGCAGAATTGCTGCAGCATGAGCAAGGGTGAAACTAAGAGTGATTCACCCCTTCTGAACCTGCTCAGAGATTCTGGGGATCTGGTATCACCGGCTGAACTTCTTTTTCTCTGTGCATCTCTGTATTTTGTTGTACAGCCATTTCCATCAGCTTGTCAGGCTGGAGCTGTTGCAGCACAGTTTTGTCATCATCTTGCTTGAAAGGCCTTTTGAGAACTTCTGTTTTCTTAGAAACTGGTGGTTACTTTTAAATTTATTCATGAATTAGTGAGGGTGATAAAGAAGTCCAAGGTGCTGCACCTGAGCTTTGGAAATTGCAGACCTCAGAGGAGATCCTCAGAGCCCCTTGCAGTGGCTAAAGAGGGCTTACATTTAAAAGGGAGATTGACTTTTGCATGGGCAGACAGTGATAGGACAAGGAGAAAGGGTTTTAAACTAAAATAGGAGATATTTAGGTGGGATATTGGAAAGGAATTCTTGACTGTGAGGGTGAGGAGGCCCTGGCACAGGGTGCCCAGAGAAGCTGTGCCTGCCCCTGGATCCCTGGAAGTGTCCCAGGCTGGGTTGAATGGGTCTTGGAGCAACCTGGGATGGTGGCAGGTGTCCCTGCCCATGGCAGGGGTGGCACTGGATGAACCCAAACCATTCCATGATTCCATTAAGTCATTACAATGTGATTTTGTGCACACATTGACTTAGAATAAAATTATTTATTCTCTCCTTGAAATTTCTATTGTAATTTTATTTTTTTCTAAGTAATCCTGAACAAAGACAAGAAGGTATTTTGAAACCTTGGAGTTTATTGTATAACTTTCCTTTCTTCTTTCTGGAATACAAAGTGAATTTTATTCACATCTCACTTCAATTCAGTGGATATCTGGAAATTTATGGGGAATGAAACCAGAGCTATTGAATTTCAGTGCATTTTAAATATCTGTCAGCATCAGCTTCTGCTCTTTCCTACAAGCTTACATGGTGCTGTGTCTCCACGGGCAGTCTGCAACAAGAGAACACACCACGCTTGAAACCTTCTTGATAAGGAAAGACAAATGTTAATGGGCTTGGTTCTTTTCCTCTTTTCTGCTTCTTCTCTGCTTTTTGGAGCTCTCTGCTATCCTCATTTTTAGGCAAACATGCCTTACCCTATTTCTGTCACTCACATTTCCTTCCCTCTGTGCCTCTCACCTCCTTGTAAAGCCTTAAATATCTCTTTTGCTGCATCTCACTGTTCATTAGGATATTTAGGCATCTTCCAGCTGCTCCATCTGGGGTTTTTAATTGGAACAAGGATGCCTGAGGGTGAAAAGAGGAAAAGAGAAGATGAGGGAGCGAGTAAGGTATGGGTAGGGCAGAATACAGATTTTTCACAGCTGGGAGAGGAAGGAGCTTCCCTGCAAGCAAGCAAGAGGAGGGGAAAGAGATAGGAGGGAGCCGGGTGAGACACAGCGAGGGGAGTTTAAGAAACCCGGATCAGTTAACGTTTGTAAAGCGCTCCTGAGGCGCTGTAGATGCTAATCCACTGACCGGTGTTTTGTGCAGTGTCCTGGTTCGTCAATCACGGGTGATTAAGCACAGCTGACTTCTCAATAGCATGGGATGATGGGAGTGTAATAACAAAATTAGGCAGCAAGGCAGGTTAGGCTTTCCCTCTCTTCTGGAGCAGAAAGGGATTTTACTTTGAGGAACTTTTAGAAGATTCCCAGTTTGAGTGGAGTGAGCCTTTCCCCCAGCACAAGGACCCCCTGGCTGACCCTGGCCCAGTGCAGAGGAGGTTGGTGAAAGTTCCTCTCTCATTTCTGTAACGTTTTATAGCAATATCAGAGGGAATAGCAAAGGAAAGTAGCATTGCAAGGACCCTCAAACAACCCTGTCTTGTGGCACATGCCTCACTTCAGCTGGTATAAAAATCTCATCCCATATGGTTTGTGTGGATTGAGTATGGAGACTGGGGGAGAGCAGCAGGTGATGAGAACATTTTTGTGTGGCCCAATGGCCACAATCTGTGTGAGCTGGTCTTTCATGTGTCCAGCTGGGTCTGGTATCCAGAACTGACCTGATAATAGCAGTGATGGTCAAGGAGAGAGAGATTATTTCTAGAAGGAGCCTGTTTAGTCATTTTTAGAACCAGAGCTTGTTTGTGGTGGGGTATTGGAGTGGAAATGAAAAGCTGGTGTTGGATGGAGGGAGGGAGTTACTCCTTGCTGGCTTGGTCTTCATGGTCATGGGGAAAGTTCTCTCAGAAGAGACCTGATAATCAACAGCTGTAGCAACTTTTGTTTTCCCTGTGTCTGTGGGAGGCTCGTGGGCCTGAGTTAAGGTGTTCTGAGATTATTTAGTGTTGGTGAGTGTGAGGCATTTTTTTGGTTATCTGCCTTTTTTTTGGAAATGAGTATGGCCTCTGCTTGTGTTAGTGCTTTAACACAGGTGGTGACTCTTCTGGAAAACCTCAGTGCCTCCTGTCTGGTCCCTTATGAGTGTCTTCAAAAAGTCCTGGTGCTCTCTTCTCTCTCCTGCTCCCATACAGTTTATCTACTGTATATATAACTGTAATTACAAGTGGTATTGCTCAAGAGCAAATCAATTTCCTTTTTAGACACAGGCAGGACAGAGAATCACTTCTTGTTTTAGAAGAGAAATCAGAGTTGAAACTTGCATGCTAACAGGGCAGTTAGGAACCATGCTGACCTTTACCTGCTACTTTAATGTTTAAAGCACAGAAATGATGAACAGCTTCATCAGCACTTCAGTGGCAATGAGGGGAGAAAAAACCTCAACCTTTGCTCCCTGCTGCAGCTCCTGCTTGGCAAACGAAGAGCACCTGCAGAGAAACACTCACTGGTGTCCTGCTAATCTGCTCAGCTGGGCACTGCAGAGGGGAACCCTCAGATGTGTGCCTGGCAAATAAACATCAGCTGCATGATCTTGGTTTTATTTGGCTGTGAGATGAAACTGGGAAGTGTCCAGTGAGTTCGTCTGTGGTGCAGTGGAAATGCTCGTGGACGGTTTTGTCCCCTTGAAGAGCTGATGTTGTAAAATGCAATGTAAAATACTCTTCTGTCATACAGTGGCACAAGGCTCTGTGGGTTTAGCAGGAACGTTTTGAACTTTATTTTTTTCAAGGAACAAAATAATAATACAAGACCCCTGTTCTAGCTACTGTTGATGGGAAGTCACTGGGTTATCTCTTGTTTCTGTGGCTGATATCCAGGTCTGAGAGACTAATTTTCAGTTACTGTGCCTTCTCCAGTTATTGTCTTTGAAAGCCACTATTTCCTTTTCCCTCCATACCAGAGACAATATAGGACAAGGACAAAACCAAGGATGCTGGGCTGGTGGGAAACTGGGAGCATTTGAGCACTGATGCCCAAACATGAACATTAAGCTGAGTTGGGGTGCAGGAGCTTAACCTAAGCAATCCATCAGAGAAACCTTTGGGATTGGCTGGCTGCTGGAAAAATGAGTTGCTGCAGGTAGACTGTGTAGTGGCACCTCTGGTGTCCCACAAGTTGCCTGCCCTACATACTCTGACCTATATAGCAAGAGCTGAAACAGGTTTTACACAGAATACACTTTTCTTTATCATGTGGGAAAACAGATTCTTTACCAAGTTTTGTTTGTCTGGAAAACCTGAATTGTTTGTCTTCTGTTTGTTGCCCGTTGGTTCTGTGGCTTCCCAGAGCTGAAATCTACCTGGCTGCTGACCTTCAGCAGATCCTTCAGGACTTTCCTAGCAGGGACTTAACTGAGATATTTTAATATCATGTGTTTACAAACATGTGCTGAAAAATGTGCAGCTTATTCTCACTGACCAACCCCCTGTCCTTTCTCCCACTCTTTTGTGTAGAAGCCAAAATACTGCTAAAATAGCAACATCTGTAGGATTTGACTTGGAAGGTGGTTTTGGATGCTGTGCTTGGAAATAACACCTTTAGTCTTTTATTTTTCCTGCCATCTTCTAGAAAATTATTCTTACCTCAAAATATATATTTATTAATAGAAATACTCATCCTGATTAATCTCTAAAATGGAAATAAATGTCACCAGAGTTTTTCCACATCAAAGTGTTCACACAGGTATTTTTAACTGTTGCTTTGCATATTCATGCTATTTTGGAGGAAATGCTATATTAACTGAGTACTGGGTTTAAGGTTTTTTCTTTTGGGGAAGGCTGTTTAACAGGAATGATTCAGGATTTTCTTTCTTTTAACCTTTTAATGTTTAGTTAAATAAAAATGGAGGGAGGAATATATTAAACCAGAAGAGGCAAATCTATAGACTAACAGGTTTCCTCCCTGTCTTGATAGAGACCAGGATTTAGTCTCAAATAAGTGTTGTGGTTTTTGTCCTGTCCTCACAGATTATTTTCTATGTTTAAAAAGAGTTTTTGAGTCTTCTCTTGGATCTGTATAGTTTTCCTTTCTTCTTGTCATATATCACTGAGGGAAGAAGGGAGCAGAATTATTTTGGAGCAGAATTTTAAGGCTTAAAAAAAAAAAATTGCATGGACACCAGTAATCTGTGGGTGGTTTTTGTTTTTTGGGTTTGGTTTTTTTTTTTTTTTTTAATCTCTGTTATTTCACAGGGAAATACCCCTGGAATATGTTTCTCTCTGAAAAGAATAATTTAAACCTAAGTTAAACTTTTTTGTAGCATCTGTAAGGGATCCAAGGAGCTGATCATTGTCTGTCTGTCCTGCCAACAATCTTGGTCAGCCCAGACCTGCAGTTTCACTTATTTCAGGTTATTTGCATGGTCTGCCTTATAACTCATTCTATTTCAATTACACAGGACAGCAAAAAATTAATGTCTTTCAGCAAAATGGGCTGGTGCAGAATAAATAAAATAATTCCAGCTATTTCTGCCCGTTAAACTTGGATTACTTGGATGATATTTTTTCAGGGTTTTTTTTTTTTTTTTCAGTGAATTTCATGTACTTTTTCTGGATTTGTTGTTAGCATGGTCTGAAGTCGGTTTCTACTTGGATTTTAAAGGATGATGCAGCCTCAGCCCTCGTTCAAAAATTTGTTGCAGGATTGAGGCTGTTTGATTTTGCAGTAGGAACTCTGTTTTTTTGGGTTTTTTTTTGGGGGGGTGGTTTTGTTTTTTTTTTTTTTTTTTTTTTTTTGGTTTTTTGTTTTTTTTTTTTGTTTTGTTTTTGTTTTTGTTTTTTAGTTTGATATACATAGATGGATTTCTGGAACCCACAAACCAAGCTAAGAGAAAAATGTCCAGGCAAACTTCAGGAATGTGGAACATATTTTAATATCTCCTGGATATGAATGTTCAGCTGCTCATCAGTAATTTTGGAGGACCCATAGTTGCTTTAACTCTTTGCTTCTCAATTTAGTCATTTCCTAAGCCTCTCCTGGTGTGTCATCTTGTATGTTTGGCTATTTTTTAATTCTGGCTGTATTGCATGGACAGCTCCTGTGTAATTTGCTGTCTGTCCTAATCTCCAGACACAATCAGTGTAGTAGGGCACAAAAGGAAATGCTGCCTCATCTTCACTTCCACAATGATAAAGCTTTTTGACCTTCCCAGTATTTAACTTCTGTCTTTTCCCTCAGATCTGTTTAGTGTGAAAGCTAATTTTTTCTGGGAGAGAATAAGGAGGGAGTGGAATCTTGGAATTAAGACCAACCCCCCATCTAAACCCATGTACCAAATGCTAAACCAGAAATTAATTAATTGCTTTAAGATAAAATTGGTCTTTGACTGAAAACATGTTTATCATACAGTGCTTAAGTCACAGAGCATCATTTATTGATGGGAAGTGATGAAAGACAAGGTTAGTCAGTGCAGACTTGATCATGAAATTGCAATTTTATTAATGGATGCAGAACCTTATTATTGTTTTCTAGAATATGAAAAAGATGCAGGGTATTTGTGGCTGTGAGTGACGGATAGCTCTCTAAGCTTTCATATAATTTGCTTAATCTCAGTAGGATTTGTACAGTAAAATTCTGTGTTTACAGGTATGTGTGCCTTTTAGCTTTGTACTTGGAGAACAATAATAGATTTTTTGGCAATTCCTCTTAGGGAAAGGAAAAAAAAAAAGTGTATCAACAATTGCATAAAAATGCCAGGAACTTGAAAAAGCGTAGGCATTTTGTGACTTTTGAGCTACAAAATAACATCATCTCTAAAGCCTAAAGTCCCAAAGCATAATATTAAAAAAACACATTTGCCTAATGGGAATTGAAAAAAAATTCTTGCTCTGCCACAGAGTGGACCAGAAGCAAATGCTGAAGAGGGAGCTCATCATTATTCTCTCTTCTAAAAGAAGAGAAAATTGAAGGACAGCAGCCTTGATCTTATTGAGAAGAAGATTGAAACGAAAGACAAGGTTGCTTGTTCTCATTTCAGAAGGGTCTGAAAGCTAAATTGCAAAATCAATTTACTGTGGTTACTGTAACAATTAAACTGACGTGATGAAAAGATGGAGGAGGAGGAGGACGGATCAGAGCATCCACCCCCACAAAATATCTGTGTGCGCAGGTGGCAAGTGTTGGAGCTGCCAAGGGTAGAGCTGCCATGGCTGCCTTCCCTCTAATGTGACAGGCAGCCATCTCCTCCCCTTTTCCATCTCCTCCCAAGGTCTGCACTGCTCTCCCTGCTCAGATTTCCCTCCTGTGGTGATTTTTGGGGGTTTTAAACCCCTTGTTTTGATTTTTGGGGGTCACTCACGTAGGCAGCCATCTCCTCTCCTTTCGCCATCTCCTCCGACAGTTCATGCTGCTTTATCTGCTCAGCTTCCCCTCTGGCAATTTTTGGGGTTTTAGCCACAAATTTTTTGGGTATCCCTCAAACAGGTGTCTGTCTCCTCCTGAGGTCTGTGCTGCTTTCCCTGCTCAGATATCCCTCTAGTGGTAATCTGGTTTTAACCCTGGTTCTGTTTTTTCAAGTGTCCCCACAAACAGGCAGCTGCCTCCTCCCCAGGTCTGTTTTCCCTGCTCCCCTTGTAGGCTTCTTCACCTGATGCCTTAAGTTTGAGCTTTCATGTTTTTCAGATTCTGTGCTGCCTAGGGGTGCAGTTCTGAGCCTCACATTCAGTGTCATCTCTCTTCACAGAGCAGGGAGACAAAACAAATCCTTTTCCTGCTGAAGACCAAGGACAACTTTCAGCCCAAAAGCACAAACAAGGGTGGGCTGAAGGGAGGAACAAGAAGGATGGGACCTCACAACCTGGAGCTGTAATTGGACAATTAAACCCCAATCTACAAATGGACCAAAATTTATAAAAATGTAAAACCTTGTGACCTCTCAGCCATTTTGTGACCATTCTTAGTACTCCTTGGGTGCAGCCCTGGTCAGCCCTGTCCTGCCCAAGGTGGCATTCAATAAATACCTGCTTTATTCACTAGGTCTGTCCAGCCTCTGTTCCAGGTCAGCCTTTCCAAGGCATCCCACCCCCTAATCCTGCTGGTTTGGGTGTCCCTTGGAGCCAAGCACCCTCCCTGTGCCAGGCTGCCATCCCACCTGCTGCCCACCAGCTCCCGCCCGCTGCAGTTGACTGCCCCCCCATTTATATTAATTGAACATGCTGTATTCTGCACACACCACTGATTACCCTCATTTATTTCAGCTCCTAAAGACCCAAGGATTTCTGTTGCTTCACCCTCCCCGCATTGTTTTACTCATTTGGCTCCAATTAGCCTCGGCTAATGAAAATACATTATACCAAACCTCTCGTTACCCCGTTGCAGTTTCTAATGACATAATTTGTGAGTTTTGAGCCTTCTCAAGTAGAGACATTAGGAGTTGCATTACAGTGTCTTTGGTGAAGTGGAGAAATATTAATTGCAGGCATCTGGGCTCCTTCCTTTAAAGAAGGCTGGTGATTTTTACTTAACTAATAAATGTTGACATAATCAGGGAGCTATCAGCACCATATGTTGGCCTTTTGTGAGATGCAGATCTTATCCCTGCCCGGCTGGGTAAGGAAATGCTTCAGTGTTAGCACCATGTCTTGGTATATTTTTAAAGCATCACTCAGCACAGGCAGATTGCTGTGAGAGAAGAGATGAAACCTGTCTTTAACAAGCAGGTGGGCCGTTTCCCCAGCCATCCAGGTGAGGTTATCTTTAATGATAAACAGATGCCAAGAGCTGCGTGTGCTGCCGTGCTTATCTCGCGTGGTGTTTGCAAAGCCCCTTTTTGTTAGCAGAGCTTTCCCCTGGGGACTCCGAGGGAGAGGGTGGAAGGGAGCCAGAGCGAGCAGTCAGCTGTCTGTTCCGTGGGGTGCACTCATCTCCTCTCCCTCCCTTCTCCTTTCGGGAATGTCGTGTGCAAACATCGGGCCCTGAGGATGCTGCTGCAATTAATGAGATTTGAGGGTCGAAGCTGAAGGAGAGGTGTGCTCCTGCCCTTCACACAGGGATTGATGCTGCTCTCCTGCCTCACCATGCCACGGAGATAATTCAGGGGAAAAAATGTATCAAGATTAAAAAAAATATAATAATAAAACTTAGGGATGTGATGCATGCTGCCAAAAGGCAACAGTAATCCTTCGTTGTGTCTGGTCCAAGCTGGGTTTTGACAGAGCACACTTCAGCCCCGAAAGCTCTGCACATCCTCCCTCCTGTTCCTTCCTTACCTGTTGGCTGTCTCAACAAGGCAGCTTCACAAAATGTCCCCCCATCTGTCTCTGTTCTTTGGAAGAGTTTCTTTGGCCTGGTCTCTTCTGAGTTTTTCTGAAAACTTTTCATGGCCTTGTTCCTGAAAGTGGGACGTGATCTGGGGGCAGCCGGGTGGATAAGACTGCCGTACCTCAGGGATGTTTCTCTGCGGTCAGTCTTCAAGACGCGTAGAAAAAGAGGTTGTTTAGCACATAAGTAGCTGTTAAAAAGGAAGGGGGAAGGTATGGGGAGGCATTATAAGCTGTGGCATGATTTGAGTGGCTGCCTGGTAGCATTCCACATAGCCCTCTTTGTCTGAGGCAGCAGTTGGCTGCCTGACAAGGACTGGGAGGATCAATTCTTCTCCATTAATCACTCTCTCCTCAGCATCGGGCTCTGCCGTGGGTTGGGCCAGCGAGGAGGATCGGGTTCCCCCAGCACGAGGTGTTCCATTTCCCCATTAATGGGATCAGTGGGGCCTCCCAGCCCCACGGGTGTGGGGTGGCTGTGGCTGCCTGGGTCCCCTCCAGCTGAGCATCAGCTCAGTGGCAGGGCCTCGTCCTTACCCCGAGGAGCTGCAGCTGGCACAGCTTCCAAGGGGATGAGGACTTTGGGACGGACAAGTGCTCCTGCTGGAGCAACAGCCAGGATCGTGAAGTGCCACCTTTTTGTCACGACCCTTGGTTTTGGGTTTGTGTTGTCTTGTCAAATTTTTCACCCTGGATTTTATGGAACAGAGCAGTCCACTGCTTTGCTCCTGACTCCCTTTCAATCCCTGTGCATACTCAGAAGAGGCAAGATGGGCTGCTGCTGTATTTATTCTTATTTTGGTTTGGCACCAGCCAAAGCGAGAATTAGTTAGGAAACCCATTATCAGGTTGCACTCTGAAAGCAGCACACAAAATGTGTTTACTTGATTTGTTGGTTAATACTCTGTATTTCTTGCCTGAAGGCAACACAGGAGTTGATATGTCAAGAAGACAAGCTGAGAAGAACTTATTTAATTATTTATTTATGAAGTGGTGCCCCCTCCAGTAGCTTGTCCTGTTTGGGCAGTAACTGCAGGTACTTCCTCCACACAAATCAGCAATCCAGGCAAATGTAAGCCTATAGTGTCCCTGGAGGTAATAAAATAATGTTTTTCAGCAAATGAGAAATAAGGGTTAGAGTTAAGATTGTTCCCTAACCAGCCATGTGGCACGTGTCATCTTCCCAAAAAGAACTGCCAGAGAGAGTTGTGTGACATAAAAGTAGATTTTTACCTCAAGAAGCTTTTAGAATGAAGAACCTTGCTCTAATGGGAAAACTTGTGTTCTCCTGAGGGTGAGAGGATGCAGGGGCATTGCTCACCCCTTCTGGGCTGATGGTTTGAAGAGTAACGATGGATTTTACTGTCTTCTGTGACAATTGGGGATGTCCCTGGCCAAGGTGGATCAGTGTCTCCTAGCAGGGGTCTCGTTGGCCTGTGTGAAGTTGAGGATGTGCTGGGGTGGGTCTGGGTGCCAGCTCTGGCTTTGGAGCTGGGGGTACTTTTTGCTTTGCTGGCCCTTCTGGTAGATTTGCAGAGCAAGGAGAGGCTGGAGCCATGTGAGGCAGAAAGGGAGAAGGTGGCTGAGGTGCCACTGGAGGAGATTTGGCACATGGAGGGGGCAGGGAGCCAGAAGGACTTGTTCTCCTCTGCTGGCAGGGTGACTCTGAGCACGCCAAGCAAGGAAAATCTACTTGAAAAATGAATTTGTAGATGAGAAGTGTCATTTAAGTAAGAAGGCAGAATGTGACTGCTCTTCTCTGTTAGGATGTGACACCGAGACATACAAACACACTTTAGGGTGTCCAGAGCACCATGACCCAATTTCTTCTTGATTCTTTCTCTGCTACTTTTTTTTTTTTTTTTTTTTTAATAATTTTGGAGACATAGTGCTGGAATACATGATGAGAACAGCAATCATTGGGCAGTTAAGAAGACTTTTATCCTTTAAATAAATCCACCTTGCCACAGAGTGGAAAGCTAAGTGGGGCAAGAGGAAAAGAGCCCCTGAGAGGACAGGCTTATTGATCTCATAATGAATAGTCTTGTGTTAATCTTGCTGAGGCAGCACCTCAAGACTTATGACATTTGGCTGGAGGAAAAGACGTGTGTGTGTAAATTCATGTTTCCATGAAGTGCTCCAACCATGTTTTGATGTGCTGGATGAAATATTATGGCCAGGCTAAATCAAAGCTGGCTGCTTTGGTTTGCCTGCTCAAATCCTGCCTCCACCTGTTTTTTGAGGACAGCAGGAGATTGTTGTGAGGGACGTGGGATTCCCTGTAACAGCAGGAGGGGGTGAACCACAACGGTGGTAATGCTGTTTGAGGTAGCTGAAGAGGCATCTTTAAATGTTTAACCTGCATAAAAGGCTTAGGCAGCTGTAGAAGCCATCACCCATGTACCCTGGTACATTTTGGTGACAGCCTGTGTGTGCATCTGGGCCAAGACCTGATCTCTGTGCAGTGTCCCATGTGACAGCTGCTGATCCCAACTGCAAAGCTAAGGTTGTGTCCTCTCTGCTGCTTATTAAGGATGCTGGCAAAATCTTTATTAATTAACCAAACGCATGCCCACTGTAACTGGCGGTAAATCCAGTAATTTTGTCAAGCTGATTTGTTTATTCAAGGTTAAAATCTGGCCTGGTGGCCTTTATTTGAATGGGGATTGAATAATGTCACCAGCAAGTTTAAGGGCAAATGTCCTGGGGTCATCTCCTTGTTTAGATGTTGCATCACCCCTCCCTGTTTTTGATTGAGGTTCGCTCTCTCTGGGCCCACTTTATGTTCTTAAATGTAGGAATAAAAAAGTTTTGAAGAGTTTATTTTACAGAGGTTCAGTGTCACTGTTCTTGCTGGATTGATAATCTTAATGGGTTATGTTTGGAATGGTTCCAAATTCTAATTTTGGAAATTGAATTGTTTTAGTGATTAAACAAAGTAACTGAGGGCATCACCCTATTAAATAAGATATTTTGTGCATATGATTAATTGTAATCTCAAAGTAAATCGTTTTGATTTAGAGATTAATGTTGATTCTTTCCTTCAAATTTACTGTCCATTTGTTTTCTTAATTAAAATTAAAGGTAGAAGACAGATAGCAGAAGAACCTCTTCAGGATGTTGATGTTCACTTTGTTAAATAGAACATTTTTCATTAGGAGGCTCAGAAGTAATAGGCTTGGTATAACTATATTAACCCTCAGACAATAGTGGATAGATTGTATGGGTTTTCTATTGCTGGCTAAGCTTGTCATGCTTTAGATCACTTAGAAAATATTGGTAGCTGATCTTTTGGCTTGAATGCAGTCCCTTTCAAAATTAAAAGGTAGCCTTTGAAAAATAACTTCCTGCTTTTTAGAGACGAAATTTCTCCACCATGCTACTTGAAGAGAGTGTATTTAAAAGTGTATCATGTTCCCAAGTCAAAATAAGGGTGTGTGTGGGTAGCAGGAAAGTCTCCCATTCCCCATCACACAAAGCATCTATACCTGATCCTGATCCAAATGGATCCAGCATCATATCAACCTTTATAAATGGTTATCTTTTCATTGCTCAGCTGTAAAACTAAATCCAGTGGAGTGTGTTAGTGCTCTGTGTTATCTCTGGATAGGAAAGCCAGGAACAGTATTGGCAGTATTGACACAACACTTGTGCTTCCAAGATATGCTGAGCAAAATGTACATGAAATACTTTAAAATACATAGGGAAGCCATAGAAAGGATTTGTTATGTTCATGCAGTAGAAAGGTAAAAACATTAAAAGCTTTTTAGTGCAAGGATGTTGGGCTTTTGGGGAAAATGAGTCTCACTGATAAAGCTCCAAAGCTGCTTTGTGTTGATGGGGTATGTTATGATACATGATGATCTTAATTCATCTTAATAAAAATGCAAATTATTGCCACAGCAAGGCAGTATTGAAGATCATTGGAGATCAAATAATGATAGCAAATTCCCCCACGTCACCACTCTGGTTGTGGTTTACAGCAGCAGCATCTCGTGCTTGATTTCTGGGAGATGTTAAGATCAGATTGATCAAACTACAAAGGCAGAGAAAACTTGAAAAAAGTAGTGCACCAGAGAGCCATCAAGTACACTGAAGTAATTTGTGATGGAAGTCTGACTGATCTGATCCTTGGCTGCTGCTTGGTTTTCTGTGCTGTTCCTTCCCAAGATGTGTTTTTATGGCTTTTGATGCAAATGAAAGCTTCTCTGTCCTTTAATGTGTAGACCAATCGCCCTAGAGCAAGGTAAAAGTCATCTGGCTCATGTCTGCAGCCTCTTTCACTGAGCCAAAGTCCTCTCCTTGCACAACTACTTCTGATCAGATGGTATTAGGCCATTTTCAGTTGTAAATTTTGGAGTTGGGGTTTGTGAGATACAACTTTTCCCCCCCACAAAATGGAAAATTCATCCAATGTGAAGACTGTGGCTACCATTTCAACAACAACCATTTAAAATGTAACCTTTATTACACTGTGAATGGTTAAAAACTTGGTTCTGGTGCTTTCCTGGCATTGCTCATGCAGTGAGCACTGTAAAGCATTCTGAAAACATAAACTCACTTTAGTATTTCCTAGTATACTTATATGAAAACTGATTTAAGCCAGTGCTAACAAAGGAAAATCCTCCATCAGTTTAAATTTTCCAAAGAGTTTGTTTGAAATTTAAGGAGCATTTTCAGAAATCCTCCTATGATGTTTGTAGTATCAACACAACAGTGTACCCACACAACACATCAGTGTTGTATAAGATTAAAAGATTAAAAACAACTTCTGCTGTCAAAATCTACTTTTCCACATGTGCTCTAGGACCAGCTTGTTTTCAAGATGTGTTACTGGTTGTACTGTGGCTCCTAGTCCTGTTTAAAATTTCCTTCTATTCCAGATGTGCCCGTTCTGTGTGTTTATGGGGGGAGCAGGATTTGGGCTCTGTCCTTGTCAGTTGTGCAAACACAGCTGGATTGGAGAGGACAGTTCAGTGTTCCCTCTCTGCTATTTGGTTTCCCAGAGAAGTCAAAGATAATGATAGGGGAATGCTGCCCTAATTTAGGTTTTATTGGAGCCAACCTACCACTTTGTAACCACTCCACACAGAGCTGTGCCCTCCCACTGGTCCTAGCAGTGTGCAATTCCCTAATTATCCCCTACCAATGGAGAACTTCCCATGGAGATCAAGGAGGCACAGAAGAACTGCAGAGAAGTACCTGCCTATTTATCCTTTCAAAGACCTTCTAAGGGAGGAAAAGGAAGCCCTTGGGCTGCTCTCCCTTTAATTACCCCAGGAGGATGGGGACACTTCCCTTTTTGGTGAACTCCTTGGCACAAGGGAGTAAATGCATCATCTTCTCTTTAGGAACAAAGTCTTGCTTTCATTTGTTTCCTCTTGTTATATGTGAACCAATTTGTTCCTGATGCATTCTGTCCCTTTCTAGTTAGCTTTGTGTCTTGTCTTTAATGCACTGTGATTAATGTTGGTTCTTTTGTATTCCTCAGCCATGTAAACTTGTTTTTGACATATGATTTATGTTTCTTTCTGTTTTCAAGTGCCTCTTTCTGGCACAGCCATGATGGTCTTGCTATGCATTCTGTTCCTCTCTATCAGAAGAAAAGCTGTTTTGCTTAAAATAATTATGTATGTATATACACATGCTTCTTTTTTTTTTTTTTTTTTGACTGCTTTAATCCACAGTGTTATTTATTACTCCCATATGTCAAATTCTCAATTGCTTCTCTTCTATTCTCCTGTTAGTCAGGACTGGTGCAGAAATAACTCCCCTCTAGTACTTTCACTAAATTTATTTTTTTTTTTTTTTTGGTAGCTTGAGGTGGTTATAGGAGTTTATCCAGAGATTATCCCATTGAATTCCAAGTGGTCAGTGTGGCTCTGTGCTGCTTTATCAGTATCCCTAGATGAAGTTCTCTGCCCTATGCATCAGTGGCTTCTTTTCTGGGCTGCTTTAGATCTGGTGATAGTAAATAGTGACATCACCCTTGGGGGCTTTATTTTCCCTTTCTTTTGGTCTTTTTTCCTCATTCCACATTGTATTACACTTGGAGTTTCTTGTAATACGTTCTTGTGTTCTTCCTGCAGAGTGAGTGATGCTCAGCTGCAGAGTTTGCCCAGGAGAATCTCTTCTGGTGCTGATTCAAGTACTAGAGCTCCCACTTGTTCCTGCCTCTCTCCCCTGCTCCTAGGGTTGCTGTATAGACATCCAAGTGAGTTTCCCTGAGTGTCAGGCTGCTGCTCCTTCTGATAGACTCTCTTACAGCTCCTTATCACTTCCCCAGATTTCAGCCCCCTGGGCCAGATCGTTGTTTTTGGAACACTCCAATTTTGTTATCCTCTGCTACTCATCCTGCCTCCAGATCTCTCCCACTTGATAGGCAAGCTGATGCTCTCCCCCCTGCTCCTCTTATCTCTGCTCAGAGACTCTTTCTTCGTGGGATAACATCCCTTAGTTGGAGGAGCCAGAGATGCCTTGCTGGTGCCATCTGCACAGCTACAGAGAGGCATCTGTCCCTGTCACTGCCAGCCCACGGGCTTTGTGCCTGGGCTCCAGCCTGGCCCCCTCCCAGCCCCATCAGTCACAGGTGAGTGTGGGCCTGGTGCCCTCCAGCTCCTCTGCAAAATCAGGGACCTGCTCTGAAAGAAATGGGCAAGGGGATAGGAAAAACATCAAACAAAAGCTTGCTTTTAAATGTGGCTTCTGTTCTGTGTCAAAATTTGGAAATGGAGGTGGTTTTGTGTTAATGCAGTTCGATTAGAAAAGGCTTATCAATCAGAATGTTAAATCATAGAAAATGAAACTCTTCTAAACTGCCTTGCTTTGCAGTGCATAATCACTGCAGGTGCTTAATCTGAACCTTCTTGGTGCTGCTTTCCTTGCATGGGTGGGAGATCACCTAGAATAGGAAAGCAGGTTATTTCAATCAATTAAGCACACTATATTTACTTTATATATATCCATATATATTTTATTCTTTATGCCACTGCTTATTAAAATAAAATCCATCATCATAGTTTTTCGATGACTTATAATTTAACCTTTTGCTCTACATAAATATTCAGTTCTCCTTATAGCAATCAGAAGAAAGACTGGTGAACTTAATAATGCAGGCTTTAATACAAAATATGTGCAGGAGATAATTGGTGAAATGACCTTTCATTTGTGGCAGTAACTTCATACTCCTTATTCAGAATTATTCCCCTGCCTTCTACATCTTTAGGCTTGTTGTTTTGAATCTCTCAACTGGCAGACAGCAGATCTGAAGGAAGGAATTTTCAGGAGGTGAGTTATACTCCATGGACACACTTCTGCCTGGGGTGGAAAAGTCTCAGAGCCTGTCAGTAAATGAACCTGGGCTGCTGTGAGCACTCTTGGAACTGCCCAGGCTGGCATTTCACACTGAGCATGCCCCAGGACATTGTCTAAACATTTTTTAGCTTTTAAATATCCGTAATGAGAGGACCTGAAGGTGATTATGGTGTTTCAAGGGTTGCCAAGTGCTGCTCAAAATCCAGGTTTTTCAGGGCTGTCAGTGAGGAGCCATGATAAGGAGTTAAATCCCAAGTGTGGAGCCTGTGGATCAGGGGACAGGCATGGGCTTTGTGAGCTGGGAGATGTGAAGCATGTCTGGAGGTGGCTTCCAGGAGCCAAAACTTGGGGCTTGGGTCCTTCCTCACAGGAGCCATCTCTTGCCTGCTGCTTTGTCATATAATTGTGCTTGTGTGGCAGGAAGCAGGCATTTCTCTCCATTTCTGTCAGTGCAGAGGGGGCACAGCTGTCTAGGAGTCAACATCAGAGGGCAAGGCTTTGTTTCTTGTTTCTTCAGAGGAAAAGGAACCCCCTCACCTCCTTGGTGTGCTTGGCACCATCAGCTGGAGTCACTGTGGTGAGAAATGGCAGCTCAAGAGGCAATTTAATGTTGCAGTGCTGGATGAGAGGTGTGTGTGCCTAGGGAAAGGCTGTTCTCCACAGCCCTGGCTTTGTAGGGAGAGAACTCCTGTCATGATTTCCTAAGAGCCAACTGGGAGCATGGACAGCACTCTCTGCAGCCCATCCTGCTGTTAGAGGGCATGGATGCTCTTTAAAAGCAGAATATTTTCAGTTATAAGATATCTACAAGGTTTGTCTCATCCAACTGCACCATATTCCAGTTCCCCAGACTGGGACACTGCAGCTTGAGGAGTTTGAGCTTAATTGCTCATTGTTACCTGGATATATCTGAAAACAAATTTATGAATGGCTGTAGGAAAGCTGGATTTTATAAACATTCCAGAAACATAAGTCTTGAATACCAAATACTATCAGAACTCAGATAACAATTATTTGTAAGAGAAGAAATCTGATGGAGCTAATAGAAGATACCCCAGATTGTCCAGTTGGTTTGTGTGTTAACACTATTTTTTTTTTTTTGTTAAGATGAAAGGTAAAAATTTGTGTATTTTCAGTACATTAATTTTAGTGCCACTGTTTCAGCATTAGCTTATTTTTTCCTTACCTTTCTACTCCCATGTATGTGAAAATAACTTATTTGCTAAAGGGGCAGTTTAAAATTCATTTCATGGTGGACAAGAAGAGACCAAAAAGCATCCTTAAAATGCTTCTCTTTATTTTACATCCTGGTTGCTCCTGAACACTGTGAATTCCCCTTTTCCTATCACAAGCAGCCAAGAATTGAGGCCAAGTGCCAGCAACAGTGGATGGTGCTACAGAAACTTCCATCCTCTGCCTGCTCAGCCCCAGAGGTGAATCATGTGAGGACAGGCATCTTAATTTACAATATTTAAAGTACTTTGGAGCTGAGAATCTTTTGCTTTTCCTTGTGAGGCATTTCTCTTTGAAGGAAACCATCCATTTCCATGCAAATATTTGGTGGAAGGAAATCTCCTTGATTTGGTCTAACATATATGAAATTATAGGAACTGGCAGAGACAATATCTCAATTTTCTGTTTCCTGGCAGCTCTGAGCAGCCTTTGTTGGAGGAGCAGTCACTGGCCATGCTATAAAGGCCATGTGCCCTAGGAAAAGGTTTGAAGCTGTGCATCACTTCAGTAAAAACTGACCTTGGGAGCATAGTTTTTAAGCCTTGTAGTGTCCTGTGTACAAAAATGGTATGTGCCTTCTGTCCCTATGGAAAGGAAATGGGGGAATTCAACAACAGTTGAATGATTTCTACCTCACTTACTTTATTTTAATAAACTGTATCTGTCTAGCCTGAGATCTATTTTACTTCACACAGTGTTTGGGATCTTTAAAGCTGTATTCCACATAATTTTTCCAGTGAGAAATTTTTATCATTAGGAGCCCAAACAGATTAGGAAGTGTGTGATGAACATGAAACTGGTGGCGTGGTCTTGGAATATGAATTTTGCTTGCCATTTACCCCTGACTTCTGAACAGAGAGGCTAGAGGTATTTGCTTGTGGGTGATTGATTTTCCAGGAGAGTGTTAGCAGATTATTGCTATGCTTCAAAACAAATGAAGTTTCCATAATGTGTGTAATTCCCATAAAATATGTATTCACTACCCATAGATTAGCAGCAGGGGAGAAATAAATGGGGAAAAAACCTCACCACAAAGATTTTTATGGAAAGTTGCCCAGAAGAAAAGGAGCTGGGGCTGCTGGTGGCCAAGAAGGCCAAGGGCACTGGGCCTGGGTCAGGAATAGTGTGGCCAGCAGGTCCAGGGCAGTGGTTGTCACCTCTGTTGAGCACTGTTGAGGCCACACCTCGAATCCTGTGTCCAGTTCTGGGCCCCTCACAGCAAAACAGACATTGAGGGGCTGGAGTGTGTCCAGGGAACGATCTTGGAGGTCTTATCCAACATAAATTATTCTGTGATATGTTTTTTGAGGCCAGCTCTTTGATAAGAGGCAGATATTTGTGGAGGCAGGGAAGGGTGAGAATGGGAATTTCCACTGCTGGGAATGGTTTAGGAGGGACTTTGTTCAAACAGCATTTTTTGTGCATTTCAGAGGGTTGTTGGTACCCATGATGAACATGTGGAGGAAGGACTCTGGGTTACTTGACAGGAAAACACAGAGAACTAAATAGCTCAGGTGAGCAGGCAGGACTCTTACCTCATGACTGGTGGCTGTCTCGCAACCCAAATTTGCCATTTGTGTTTCCTGTCTTGTGTTCTCCCGTGTGCTGTGCCCCCTCAGGAATGCACTTTGCAGGAATGTGAAAACTTTGTTCCCTTTTGTCCAGGACTGAATGAGATTGGTGAATGTGGGGTGATGCCAAATAGCAACTGCTTTGTAGCACGGCACCAGGGACTTCAGCAGCACCTCCCTCTGCTGATGGAACAGGGATCTAATCTGGCTGCCTGAGGACAGGAGGAAAATTATTTTAAAGTTGCTTCCATACACATTTGTTCTGTTGAAATGGTATTGTACCCATTGTTTCCTAACACCCCCCCCCCCCCCCCCACATGCCCAAAGAGCTATTTACTAAAGGGAAGAATATTTTGCTATAATGTTTGTAGTTGTTCTTGACATTTCTTTGCTAGGAAGATGTGTGGCTGGAAAGTTTAAGGTTACTGCTATAAAAACGTCATCCTGTATTAAAAAAAAAAAAATTAAAGTGATACATGGCTCTATGATAATGAAGCACTTTGATTAAAAGCATCCAACAGCCCATGATGTATGGGAGCTAGCTGGAAGACCATTGGAGTGTAATTAATTATTAGCTGTTCTTTATGAGGTCTGGTTGCTCTTCGCAGGATTGATTTTGAGCGGTGACAGAGGAGCAGGCTCTTGCTTGGAATGCTGCACAGTGAATGTCTGGATGCTGGCAGGAACAGGTGCTGTGTGATGGGTGGTGGAGTGCAGAGCCTTCACCTGCAGCCACTTGCTCAGGCTGAAGTCAGACAAGTTGTTGAGGCCACGGAGCTGCTGCTGCTGGACTGGTTGGGAGCCAGCACAGCTCCTGCGTGGTGGGCGTGGAGCTGTGTCTTAAAAATTGTGGTGGAGCACAGTGGGACTCTGCTTGGGCTCTCAAGGGCTGGACACACACTCTGCCACAAGTTTTTCATGCTGGTCTCTGTGCTACCTCCTCTGCTCTGGGGTTAAATTGAGGAGTTAACATAATTTACCCCCTTTTATGACAGCTATATATCCTTTAAATTGAGCTTGTCAGAAGGGAATAGTGCTAATTCACTGGAAGAGACTTTTTAGAAGCTGATCATCTGAGAAGTTCTTAGTACTGTGAAGGATTTTTGTAAGCATTCATTCAATAATTTGAGTTAATGAAACTAAAGTGAAATAATAAAAAAGGCTTCCCTTTATTCTCCCCTCTACAATGAAAAAAATCTTTGCTTCCTGTTAATGTTGCTCTCTGTGAAGAGTAAAACATTTTAGGCTATCATTACTCCTGGAAGCATCAAAAAGAATTTAATACAATTTTTGCATAGATAAAACCCTTATCAGAAGCTAAAAGTTTTGTCTTGCTGTGATTGTTGAGCTAATTTGGACACCCAAACTCTTGGGAGAAAGAGCCTGAGATATTTCCAAGATCTTGTTTCAAGTGCAGACGAGAAACTTCACTTGCTGTTTTTATTACTACCATATGAATTCATTGAAGGTTATCAAAGGATTTATCAGGTGTGCTTTTCTGAACGGAACTTGAAGAAAAAATTCTGATGCTAGAAATGTGCATACCCTGCTGCTGAATTTCATAAAAAGCAAAAAATCAAAAACCTCAACCCTAAAAACATTTCATGATAATTTGAAATGCAAATGGAAAACCTTGATGATTTGTTGTGGATCTTGGGAAACATGAGACAATCCATGCTGAGTGTAGGGTTATCCCATGAAGAAAGAGGTTGAAACCCTGTCCCAGCGCTTGTACCCTTACCCTAGGGTAAAACTTTAGTAAAAAATTTACATTTCATTGAAAACCACTCTTATATTATTCTCTGGTCTACATCAAAATAAAATAATAGAGCTTTGTCCTCTTACTTTTGGATTAGAAACTTTGTATTAGAACAGTATTCTTGAAGGTTTATTGGAGCAATCAAGAGACTCGTGTGGTATTTACCCAACCAGTCCTTTGCACAACAAATAATGGAGAGCAGTGGATGGCAGTCAGGGTTGGGATTTTTTTTTTTCCTTTTTCTGGAAGCATCTAATTGGGTCAACTACAAGGAAAAGAGTCTGGGAGGGAGCAAGGCAAGCATGCCTGGGAAGATTTTTTGCTAAATCCGTGAAGGAATGGAAGGCCAAGCACCAAGTGCCTGCAAGGCTCCAGTCTGCACTGATGATGTGAGAGCCAGGGGAAGTTTTCAGGATTATTAAACAGCCCAGGGCTGCAGCTCTGCGTGTGGCTTTCCTGGATGTGGTCAGGAGTTCCCAGTCCTGGAGCTGAAACCTGGAAGCACTTGGGCTCCAGATCTCCAGCAGTGGTTCCTGTAGGTCCAGCCTTGGGGAGGGATGGTGTGGGGAGGTGAGGATTTCTTCTCCTCCCTCTGGATGGGAAGGGGATCTGTGCTTGGAGGGGGGTCTCTTCCTTACTATTCAGCTGGGAGATAAACAGGATCCAGCTACAGTCATACTCAATGTCTTTCCTTCCTGAATTGTCTTTTTTTTTTTTTTTTTTTTTTTAATGCAGTCCCACTGCC
>VZUI01048343.1:0-36230 GCA_013401135.1 Cettia cetti | reverse complement strand
TTTTTTTTTTTTTTTTTTTTTTTTTTTTTTTTTTTTTTTTTTTTTTTTGGGGTTAGACAACTCTGTGGTCACAGTAAATCCTTTGTCCAGAATAAACTCTTTTAGGAGTTTCCTTGCCATGCAATTTAACACCCTAATAAACACACCTCAGCAGTTCTAACATCTGCACAGTAGCCACTGCAAGGTTTTGTGAGCATAAAATGACTACTTGCAGAGGCTAAGCCATTAGTGAGGGAATGGTTGAGGTGAGAAAATGTTTTTCAGACTGTAAGAATAATGTAATCTTTCATTTCCCCTTTGATACATATTTTCATGGGTCTCTGTTGAGGTTGGTTCATGTGGTTTTCACAGGTTGGATGCATTGGCTTCTGCATCAGGTGCTTTTGCATTAAGTGGTTCTTTGCACGTCCCTAGCTACTCATCTAAAAGTAGCAAAGACTTTTATATTAATTGTCATCATCAGAGAATTGCAATAATCCTTTTTTTTCTTTCTTTTGAATGAAAAACCCTTTTGCTGACTAAATAAGTAAACAGTCAGAACAAAACATCTTAATCAGTTCAATCAAAGTCCCAAGTATTTTGGTTATAAATTTATCAGTTACTTTAGAAGTAATGGGTGGTATGCCAAAAAAAATCTGAATTTCTTAGTCTCCTTTACAGGATGAAAGGCTAAATTGCATATTCAGTTGGTCTTGTGATCTGTGCAAATCAAATTTAAATTGCTCTAACATTATGTGTGCCTTTCTGTTTTCACCCTGAAATTTCTAGAGTCCCTTCCCCATCCTCTCTCTACGTTTTAAATCACATTTTTTACCCCTTTCTGTTCTTTCATACCACCTGAACTCAAGGGGCTTCCAAAAGTTGTGGCAGGTCAGCAGCTTTAATTTACAATGTGGAGATTGTCGTGGGTATGCATGAGGGCAGGGTTCAGCTCAGGTTCACATTTTCCTTTCACTCTTTATTTCTGCATGAACAAACATCAGCAAGTTTCTGACTGACTTCCACTACTCTCATTCTTCTAGAGCCACGGGTTTTCTCTCTGGTTTTTTATGAAATTGCTTTTCATAAGCTCATCTGTAACTTATTTACAGCTGTTTTTTTCTCCCATGGTTTCCCTGCTCAAATTCTGTACAATACCTCTCGTTCAAACCCATTTATCATAGCACAAGAATCTTCACTGGTCTCCACTGCTGCTTCCACCTCTTCAGGGCACTTCCCACATTTCCAGATTCTTGCTCTTTGCCAGCTGCTCTCTCTTTATCCCATTCTGCCTTTGTGTTCTTCCTCCCATTTTTTTAACTTTCCAGTACCCTGTGATGGTCCCCACTTTTCTGCTATCACAAATTCATTTTTTCTGCATCTGAAACTGTATGGCACAGAAGAACAGCTACCACCTACTCATTTGGCAGTGTATAGTGGGTGCTGTTTTAGCTTGCCATTGTTTCTACCATTACAATGTAATATTTTCTGTTATCATGGCCCAAAGCAAATAATCAAAAATCCTCTATGCTTGATGCTCAGAGTCACTTACTGTAGATTTTTCTGGGAATTTTGGGATTTTTACCCCAGCCCACTTGTGAATATTTATTCTTTTACATCAATCCTTTCTCCTCTTGCCATCACTGTTAGTACCATCCCCTCTTTTATCTTCTGTTCTGCTAACCTGTTACATAGGTCCAGACAAACAAATATGGCTCAAACTCTATTGGAGAGTTTTTTAATTAAACAAATGAACCTTTTAAATGTTAAAAGAGTAGATTTCAGAGCTCCATTTTGAGAATGTGACTGACCCATATTATTAATTCTTGTCTATGTTACAGTCTCACAAACCTTGAGTTCTACAGTACTTCTTAGCTAACAAACTAAAATTGGAGCTGCGTCTCTCTCTCTACAAGGCCTTTTAAGGATAAACTGTCCAATTATGAAATGGCACCTAAATTATTTTTACTTTTAACCCAATAACCAACCACCCCTGGCTCACAATGCTGATTTTTCTACCCAATTACAAAATTCCACCCAGAGCCATGAGGAGAAGGTGAAAAAGGACTCAGCCTCTAAACCTCCATCTTGCTTTATATCTATTACTGTATTCTAAACCCTTAAACTCTGAGTTTTGCACCCTGTGCTATCACACACTTCTATCCAAACTCCACAGCCACAATCCCAGTTCTGCCCCTCATTTAAGAGCGTGGCTGTTTGTGACTGACCCTCAGGAAGGCGCATTCGCAGCGCTCTATTTTTAACGAGCAAACTGCTACAAACCAGCACCAAAATGGTACAAATTGGAATTTTTTTCCAGGTGCTGAGCTACATCCGCACGGAGTGGGACCCTCTGGATGCCAGGTTCAGCTCTGTGCAGCCCCAGCAGGTGCTGACAGTGGAGCACTCGCTGTCTGCAGCCAAGGAGCCCATGGCCGACAGCTGCGTCTACAAATGCGTCAGGAGCAGGATCCAGTGTGCCACCGTCACCAGGATCCCCCTGCCAGCCAGGGCCACCAGCTGCTGCAGGGATGTGACAGAAGACAAGCTGGTGCTGGGCTGTGAGGACTCCTCAGTGGTTCTGTATGAAGCCTACAGCCAGGTGACTCTGCTGGCCCAGGCAGAGCTGCTCCCTGCTGCGATAACCTTCCACCCCTCCGGAGCCGTGCTGGTGGTGGGCAGCTCTCAAGGGGAGCTGCAGCTTTTTGACACGGCTCTGAACCCAATTAAAATCCAGCTCCTGGCACAGGACTATTCACCTGAGGCAACGCTGCAGTTCAGCAAACACTGCGAGGTGCCCACCAGCCTCATCCAGATCCAGTGGGCTGCTCCTCCAGGTGCATTTCCCAGTCCTGACAGAGTGGATATTCACGATCTTTTGTTGGTCAGATTTGATAAAGGACCCTTGGGAGTGCTTCACTTTAAACTTGGTAAGTTGCTGAGCACATCTGTTGAACCTTGAGCTGTCAAAGAAACATCTGTGTCCCACAAGGGTGTTTTTTTATCTTCTGTCCTGCTAACCTGTTACATAGGTCCAGACAAACAAATATGGCTCAAACTCTATTGCAGAGTTTTTAAAATCAAACAAATGAACCTTTTAAATGTTAAAAGAGTAGATTTCAGAGCTCCATTTCGAGAATGTGACTGACCCAGATTATTAATTCTTGTCTGTGTTACAGTCTGACAAACCTTGAATTCTACAGCACTTCTAGCTAACAGACTGAAAATGGCCCCTAATTTTAGGTATGGTCTCACATACCTTAAAAGCAAACTGTTCCAAAGATATCTGAAGATATCAAGGAGTCCTTTATGTTTCACAAAAACTTCATACCTTTTGCTATTCATAGAATAGGACCCCAATCTGCTGTCTGATCAGCATCCCATAATGTTCTTCACTACTTTAATCATTTTTCCTCTGGAAAAATCATTTAATCAGTAGTATATAATCTTATGGATTGTATTCATTCTGTAGTAATAAACCTAACAAGTTTAAATAAGCTATATTTAATAATAGAATAGTAATGCTATTTTCTTTAGCAATTTTTTTTGCATGTATGGTGCATATTTGTCCAGTATTCTGTTCCTCCTGGCTTCAGTACATGAAGTTGCACCTATTTTTTTTTTCTTTGAAGACTTTCCACAGAAGAAGAATGATTTTCATAACCTTCAGAGAAGGTTGGTCTCTCAATTAATTTGCAAGGAGTTGTGAACAAAAGAAGTAATGATACTAATTTTAGAATTTTTAGAACACTTCTCATTTAAGGTGTGAAGAGACTTTAAAAGGGTAAAACCACAACTAACTTCCTTTTACAAGCAGAAAAACAAGAAGCAGTAAAGAAAAGCTAAAGGGCTTTCCAAGAGTTACACAGTGGCTGAACTAAGAATAAAACCCCTGCAGTGGCTCATCAGTGAGGAGTGTATTCATTTCATTCAAGTCAGGCAAGTTACAGTGGTGCAAGCCCATTGTGAGAGCTAAAAAAACAATCACGCTTAAACCCTCTGACTCCCAAGCCAATGTTTCTGCAGGGCAGACAGCCATCCTGGAAAATGTCAGCATTCTGCCCATTGTCTGTCCAAGAAAACAGGATTACTTCTGTAGATCTTTATGGGAGTTTTTAATGGTTCTTTTCTATAAAGCTCTTGAGATTAGGAAGAAGCCTTTTTTAATAAAAAAAAAAAAAACAAAACAAAACAAAAGCAAGCAATACACCAAAAGACTCAAGATAACAACCTAGGTGATAGTAAGATTTGAAAATCTACTTTATTTCTTTACTGAATTAGACACACATGTAGTTCTGTGGGGAAAAACCTGTCTAAAATTACCAGAGACCTAAAAATTTGAAAGACTGAATTAAAAAAATTTAACCAAGTGCCCCACTGCAGAAAGGTAAATTAATATAGTAGGATGTTAGTAACAAAAAAAATGTTGGATTGACTTATCATTGTGTAGTTTTAAAAGAGCTGATCCAGACTGTTGCTGTTATCCAAAAAAAAAAAAAAAGCTATTTAAAAAAACTGTTTGCAGGTTATCATTTATTTTGAGATAATTAGCTGCATGAAGTTCAATGACAGGTCTAATAGTTACAGAGTACCCCAGAACACTAATTATGACAGCTATTTGATGGGTTTGTGCACATTGGCCATAAAAAAAAAAAAACAAAAACAAAAACAACAAAAAAAACCCAACAAAACTCTAAATTATCTCTGTCCTGATTTGGTGGGATGGAGCTGAGCAGGAGGCACTCTGCCCACCTCTACCTTGCTTTTCTTCAGTCCTCCCTGGTGAGGTTTTCTCACAACAGCTTTCCAGAATGCACAGCTTTCCCCGTGCTATCTTTAGCACATTTGTGTTCCTACCAAGGCAAGCAGGCTCTCAGTGCAGGGATTTAGAGGCCTTTCCTGCTAATTGCCAGCTTGTAAACTTAATTGGACTGTCTCCCTGGGCACCGTTCCTAAATCAATTAGGCAGTGAGTTGGCTGTCACCTCTTTTTCCCAAGCAGGTTGCCTGGAAGCTCACCACCCAGGAGAAGTCAGGCATCCAAATGGGAAGACGTTGACCTCTACAGCTGAAAGTTATCGCATTTTAAAATTCATTCTGTATAATTACTGTAGAATCTCTTCTAGGAAGGAGGCAAAGCTCTCTCCCTGCTTCCCTCTCTCCCTCTTTGTAGTGCAGCGTGCAAAAAATGTGCTGCTCTCTATTTCATCCTGGTGCTCAGCTTTACACCTCATCTCCTCAGTTTGCCACACTGTCAAGGGAACACTGTGTTGATTAGTGAGTCCCTCTTCAGAGTCTCAGCAGTTTTTAGGTTTCTGCAATTTAAGAAATAACGCAGAACAAATAAATTCATTAATTCAATGCATCGATAAATTACAGCAAAAAATTTAGGGGCTCGTGACAGCAAGACCCAGACAGGCATTCAGGACTGAAATAAAATCCATAAATAATAAAATAATAATAATAAAATAATAAATTCCATGGGTTGGGATTGTTTCCCACAGAAGTCTGTTAAGAAACTATGTCAGTGAGAATAGACAAATACGTTTTAAACTTCCAGCTACATTATGGCTTTGGACAAGTCCTGTCAATCTCCATTATGCTGTCTCTCCAGATTAATTTCAGGAAAAAGTCATATTAAGCATGCCCTCAAACACTAATGGCAAATATTTTTGGTGTCTAGTGCCAAACTGATTTCCAAAAGCAACTTCTTGTCATTGATGTCAAACCAGCTCTTGGATAATGCCAAACATGGTGCTGGTGCCTGTGGTTCAGCAGTGCTGGCCTCTGAAGGCATTTTAAATATAATATTGTATTTAATTCACATGAAAATAAGTATTTTCATCTTCACTGAGAGGTTAATGTGTAGGTTTCCCAGCTGCTGTAATACTTTAAAAGCACTAAACATTTAGGAAGAATAAAGTCTGCCATAACTATTTAATATTAACAAGTTAAACAGGGCTGTTACCCAGCATAGCGTCCATAGGCTTTAATACATGCTGATATAAGGTGAAATACAATAGAAAACCTTTCTTTAATGATGCTAAAAAAATAAAGTACTGCTCCATTACTAAATGTAAATAATGTGAAGTTTTTCCCCCAAAACATCAATTCTGTATATGCAAGTTCTCAGCAGTTTATTTCTCCTCAAGCTATATGCAGAAGTTTTCTTCCACCTTTTTTCCCCTCTCTTCTCGTTTCAAACCACAAATAGTATTCACAACAGTTATGAAAGTTTGGTGAGGTATGCTTTATATATAATAGGTCTGATTTTCTCTGTTACCAGACTTGTTAAATATAAAACATATATTTTTTTATATGTGTATTTATATTTATACATAAAACATATATAACATATACCTGTTACATATAAAACATATTGTTTTCCTCAGCCAGTCCTGTGGTTTTAATACTAGTATTGAAATGCAACTAGTTTCCTTTCTCATCAGAACTTTTTCTGTATGTTTGGTTTAAACAAATGACATCAAAATATAAATTTAGAAAACCAAAAATAAAAAAAACCAAAAATAAAATTAAAAAAACCACTAAAAACTATGTTTTCATGTAAAGAGAGAGAAACAGTAAATTTATTCTGGTCTCTTTCTAATATTTGGAGGAGTGCTGATAAAGAATATTCTATCAGAGCAACCCAAAGTAAGCAGGAGTTGCTAAAATACCATGTGTGGCCAATGTCACACGATCATTTGGTTAATCAGGGGCAATAAATAACCTTAATTCCTGCAACTTTTTAGTCATCTTTTCTGTTTGGAAGCTGAGATCTACAAGTCAAGAAACCTTTATATGTCAAGCCTTTTCTTGGTTTCATGTGCAACTGTAATTCAAACATGTGTAGTATCAAGATGTTGATAATTTCCATGGCATCCCCTCAGAAAAAATGCTCCACTTAGGGAGCATTTCCAAGCTAGAAGGAAATTCCAAAGCAGCTGCAATATGGGGAATAATTGAGTAAGAGTTGCTTTGAGGCTGGAGCTGCTCTACACTTGCATGCAAAGATACATCTGTGTGAGACAAATGCTGGGGTTTAGCCTGGTCCAGCAGTATTTCCCTACAGGAAGGAGATGCTGTGAAAGTGAATTTATTACCTACCTTACAGCAGTGATAAACTGCAGATAAACTTCTTCTGCCTTGTCTAAGTCAAACTTCATTAGGTGGTGTTGTCACCAGTGACTTTTGGCTGCATTCATTCAACATCCATGTGTGAAGTCCATGGATGATTTTTGTCTGCTGTCCAGCACCCTCAGTCCAAGTATATCAAGATAGTAAGGTGCTATTTCCTATAAAAATTTTAATACTGAAACCCGTCAACCTTATTTTAAAACATGGCAATTAGTTTTAAGTGTGCTGAAAAGGAGTCAGATGCTGTATCAAAGTACAAACCCGTTATCTCTGCTTGTAATATTTCTTGTTAAAGGTGTGCTCACCAAAGGACAGCTGGGCCTTGTGGAAATCATTCATCAGCACATTCGTTATGATGAGATACAGGAGGCAATAAACGTCCTGAGCACCATGAACTGGAACACCATGGGTCAGCAGTGCTTCATCTGCCTGAGTGCCATTTGCAACCACCTCCTAAAACAAAAGCTAACAGCAGCCAGAGAAGGTAAGAGGCTTTTTAAATTTCTAATGCATCTTTGTGGTGCCTTGGTAATTCATGTGTGGGTTATGACAATGTATTTATTGACTGTATGAAGAAGACAGTAGTGAGAATCCAGATAGCCAGATTATGGTGCCTCATAATCACATGTTGTTGTACACAAGTAATTTCAATAAAATCTGGACCAATGCATTGATTACATTTTAGTTTGTATCAGTAGTGACACTAAAATAATGCACATTGTAATATTTATATATATATATGCTATAGGCATTACTTAATATGTATAGTGCCAGCATTACATTCCATTACTTCATTATGTTGTATAAATTTAGCTTATGTTACAAAGGTTAGTTAACCCAGGATTGAAATATTTGTGTTATATCCATGCTGAGACAGCTCCAACTGAAGGAGGGATGTTTTCCTGCAATGGGGACAAGAGATTTTAGTCTGTTTTTTTAAGGTGCTTTCAAAGGGTCATTCTTTCATTACAGGATGCAAAGGCCTTGAATACACTATCCTCTGCTGCCTCCTTTAGGATTATAGCATTTGTCCTCACTGTAATCTAGCCCCCTGCAGTAGTAGCTGGGGTCCCTCAGAAGAAATGATGAGTTTTAGGTTTAGCCCTGTCTCTGCTGAAGCCTGGTGTGGTGCCTTCCTCTTGATTTGCTGTCTATCTTGAAACTCAATAGACTTCAAGATTTGAAGTGCCTTGATTTAGTGAAGGTGTTATATCCTCCAGTCTAGCAGGCAGACAGCTGGAGACCAGGCATCTTTTGTGGGAAGAGAGAATACTTAGGATTCTGGTGTGTTTGATGATAGAAAAACTCCAAGGTGTCCTACATTGCTGCCAAGCCATCAGCTATCCCATTTTGTGGGATCTGATTTAAAAAAAAAAAAAATCTCTGTGTTGCAAACACAACATATAGACTAAATAAAACATGCTTTGAAAAGGACCTGTGAAAAGGGCTTGCTATGATACTCTTCTGAAAATATGTACATTATAAACAGATGTCTGTGTGTTTCCCCCATGCAGCTCCCTAACACTGTTTACAGCAGAAGGAATTTTATTCCATCCAGGAGTTATTCTATCTAAATCTAACAAATTCGGCATGGTAATTTGTTTTCTTTTTTATTAACAAAACCCAGTGGGACCTTTTATCTATAGTGATGGGGCAGTTATCTTTGAGATCTTTATCCTGCCTTCAACATCAAGCTGGGCTATTTAATGAATGTATAACTGTGCTAGTAGTTGCTCATCTTCCTTGTCGGCTGAAATATTTCAGAAGTACAAAACATGCTGTCAAGAAAACAGCAATGGCAAGAGAGTATGGCTTCTTTTTTTTCTATTTTAATCTAAATTGACTGCTGCTTTGAAAGAAAATACCTTTTAAGTTCGACTTATCTTACTATCTAGATTGGAGATAACACGAAACTAATTTACTAACAGTCTGCCTGTGTAACTAACACAGTACTATTAGCACATTTGGTGCTATCAAGCCTAATAAAATCAAATGTAAGTATGCTTGGAAATAAAGAACCATTATCACTAAATACAGAAATGCCCAGTTCAAACAAATGTTAATAATGGCAAATCAATGAGATTCTGTCTGCCTAATGAGACAATAGGTTATATTTTGCTTGTGGAGCAATATAAATATACAGCAAATAAATATATATAGCCAATTCCCCCTTTTCTGCCTATAAGGCCTTGAACTACATTGCTAACTCTCAAACAAAAGTCAAAGAGCACAAATATTATTGATAATTTAATTTCTTTTTAACTAAGCATGTGGGACAAGTATGTTTACTTGTATTGTTTATGATTTTGTATTAAAAATGTGTAAAAAAATGCCAAAGAGCTTGAGCTGTGAAGTATAGCTGTCAGAAAGTATTTAAAGAAGAGAGAACTAGTGTAACAAAAAGGCTTTATTTTATTGATTACAAGGGAGGTTATCCTGTTTCCCACCACTACATGCTGTCAAACCCTTAGGGTTCCTAGACCCTTTTATTTAGAATTTTTAAAGAACTGTGGGCCGAAGGAGGTTCCTTAGACCTCAAGGCCTTCACAAAGAGGGTTCTGTTACCCACTGACCTAACACAATAATCCCTGAAATACTGAACTCCCTTGTTGTTTGCCTAAGAGGACAAAGACGATTTGAGCTAATTGAGAGTTGATCTCCACTGGACAATCTTGTTCACACTGTATTAGTCTCATGAGTCACTTTTAGTTGTAGGCTGCTGGTGAGGACTTGATGTGTTATAGACTTCTTTATCCTTTTTGATAGCTTTTGTTGCTCGAAGTCATTGTCAGCTGTGCCTCCAAGCCAAAGTTTATGTGCACATTTGTGTTTGTACAATCTGTCATATTTTAATTTCATCTGTCCTACAACAACATAGCATTTCATCACTGTCTGAGGAATTTGACTGACTGCAAACATGAGCAACCTGTTGTAATTGAAACTAATTCACTTGTTTCATTGCTGCTGTGTTTGAATTCCACAGCACAGCTTGAGGCAAGCCTTGGAACCTTTTATGCTCCAACAAGGCCTCTCTTGGATAGAACTGTGCTGGAGTACAGGGACCCCATCAGCAGATATGCAAGAAGGTTCTTCCACCACCTGCTCAGGTGAGTGACAGTTTCAACTTTTAGCAACTCAAAATTAATTGCATATTTCAATAACTAACTGCTTTAATGTGGTTAGCGTTTTCCAAAAGGACCACCCCTGAAAAAAAATGCATTCATTGTAATTGTTTGTTTAACTTGCACTTTGTTCCTTTCAAATAGAGTGATGCAAATAAAGTGCTATTCAGAGCTCTTCTGTCATCAATACACTTAAAATGAATCACCCTTTCCCATTTAGCTTGAAGAAAAAAAAAGATAGCATAATTCTGAGATATTGATATTCACCAAGTTGCTTGCAGATTAGTTGTAGAAAGAACTTACAAATTTGGAGAAAACACTGAGTTTAAAAAGATGCTAGAACACAAAAGAATGCTGCACAGTCCAGGACTGTCTTAATGCCACTGAAATCTGAACATTTTGTTGCTCTCATTTTTAAAAATCTCTTATATAAATTCACATTCCAGTAATTTTCAGTGCCATTAAAATAAGAGGAGAAAATGCAATGTTGAATTTGTCTGTGAATTATATAGAATGGTAGAACGTTTTGGGTTGGAAGGGACCATAAAGATCATCTCATTACAACCACCATGGGCAGGGACACTTTCTGCTAGACCAGGTTGTTCCAAGCCCCATCCAACCTGGATTTGAACCTTTCCAGAGACAGGGCACTCACAGCTTCTCTGGGCAACCCTCACAGGAAAGAATTTCTTCCACATATCCAACCTAAATGTCCTCTCTTTCAGTTTGTAGCTGTTACTCCTTGCCCTACACTACAGTTCCTGGCAGAGTGCCTCTTTGGCTTCCCTGTGTGCCCCCAACTTGTCTTCACAGGGAAACTGCTCTGATATTTCAAGAGACATAATAACAAATTCAGCAAGAATTTATAGTACATTGGTTTATGGTTGTATTTTATTTTTCAATCCATCATAAATATTGACATGCAGCAGTTTAACCTGTTCAGAAATATAGCTGAGGCATTCCCTTTGGGAATTATCCAGTGGATGAAAATAAGGAGAAATTACCTTCTGAATGTTTGTAACACCTTGTTGAGAAGGAGTGTGGATGAACAGAGGGAGAAGACTTACAACGCACCTTCTGCAGTGATTATATAAATCTGTATATAAATTGTCTGCATGGGCAAAGCAAGTTACTTTGATAGCACATAATGTGCATTTTCTTTCACATCTAGAAGAAAAGTATTCTATATTTTCTTCCACATTTTGAGTCTGAAGAGGATCATCTTTCTGCTGAACAGGTCCCTTCCAGTGGGGAAATCATTCCATGTTGAAAAATGATCCAATATTTGCATAATGTGCACCAGTCTTTCACTGGAATTCTCTTAACACTGGTGGCCACAACAGTGGGGACAAACTCTGGTTTTGCCTTTCTCCCAGAAACCAGCAGGGAAGATGCTGTGGTAGCAGTGGCCAGCTTGTTGTGGCCGTGGGCCAGTTGCCTGCAGAGGAGAGATGCAGGAAAAATGCCTCAGAGATTGCTGAGAGGTGTAACTCCAGTGCTCTTACATCTGCCAGAGAAAGGTGTATTCCCTCTGACTCAGGATTTGCTTCCAAGTGCTAGCAGGCATGCAGAGGCATGGGGCCCTGGCTAAGCTGCCAGCCCTTGAGGCTGCAGCTGAAACACTGACTCAATCCTCCTAGAACAAGAACCTTCAGTGTCAGAATGCTGCCTGGACAGCGTGGGGCACAGCAGGAGGTGTGCACCAGAGTCTCCTCGTGTCTTGTACCTCTTGCTGTAAAGCAGCCCTTGAACAGTCTACAGTTTGTGGCAGGTTGTGGAGCAAAAGTGTTATTTTGCTGTTTTCCTATTTTCAAAGGGATTTGTGTTCAACCGAATCAAAGTGATAGGATCATGTGATTGCTGCAGAACAGATGGTAATGCTTAAAGCTTATCTCAGAAGACATCATCTAAGTACAAAATTAAATGTTCAAATATGGGAGATTTATCTGATAGAAAGCAAGGAAATGATGTTCAGAGCTGATCATTATTGCATTAAAGTGGCTGTGCCTTAATTGGTGTTTATTTCCTTTTAGATGTTTTCTTAAGTGACTAGAATGATTTAAATGTAGGCTAAGCAGAGAGAACTGCAGATTTGTTGGGGAATGGTAAACCATGGTTCAGGGTGAGTGAATGCCATCCAGGCATGATGCAATGTCTAGGAGGATCATAGGGAGGCACAGTGCCCACTGATTCAGGCACATGAAAGTTGGTGCTGCTGCTCTTACATCTGTCTGTGATAGACACTAGCAAGGCAAGGCACTCCTGTGGGTTCAGAACAGGAGGAAAAGTGAGAAGGGAATTATGCTCCTGCCTTCTCAGGTCTCCATGTTATCACCACGTGAAGTTTAACAAGGGCAAGTGCCAAATTCTGCACCTGGGATGGGGCAACCCTGGATGTGTAGAGTGGGGAATGAGGGGCTGGAGAGCAGTGCCATGGAAAGGGCCCTGGGGATCCTGGTTGATGGGAAGCAGTATCCTGGCAGACAGAAAGGTTTGTTCAGCCTGGAGAAGAGGGAACTGAGGGAAGACCTCATTGTGGTCAGCATTCTCATGAGGGGGAGTGGAGAGGCAGGCACTGATCTCTTCATCCTGGTGACCAGTGACAAGACCTGAGGGAAAGGCCTGAAGCTTTGCTGGGAGAGGGTCAGGTTGAATATTAGGAAGAGGATTTTCACCCAGAGGGTGGTTGTGCACTGGAACAGGCTTCCCAGGGCAGTGGTCACAGCCCCAAGCCTGACAGAGCTCAAACAGTGTTTGAACTTGCAGACACAGGGTGTGATTCCTGGAGCTGACCTGTGCAGGGCCAGGAGCTGGACTTTGGTAATCCTTGTGGGTCCCTTCCAGCTCAGGATATTTGATCTTTCTATGATTCTATTATTTGATTTAATTTTTTTTACCCTTTTTCATTTAGCACTGAATACTTGCAGGCTAGTTACAAATAGCTGATGTATCTCTTCAGAGTGATTTTTTTTTTTCATCATAACAGATGTGTCTGCATGACCAAACAAGAAGACTTGGATTCAGAAGCTCTGTAAACTGAGATTGTAAAATTGATGCAGCATTAGGGGTCATTTGTTACTCTCTTGTGAGTGTGAGGAGACAAAAGCAAAGTGATCATTTTGTACCCTAGTGCAGCAAGATGTGCATATGCTTTCTAAATTATGTGCAGTAAAATTGTGGCTGATACTCAAAAAGTATTTCTTGGCATAGAGAACAGCAGAAGGCATAGGGGCCTTCTGCTGTTCGTTTGGTCTTCAGAAAGGGCAAGCAGCAGATTCACAGAAGTTAAACCTAGAAGATAAGGAACTAAGGAGAAGAACTCAGAAGTTTGGTAGGGAAGTGGAGTTAGGAGCATGAGTAAAAGACAAGATATTGGGGAAAAAGGTCTGAAGGGAATCTAGAACTGTCCTGCAAGAAAGGCAGAGTGGCAGCACAGAGCTAAATGGGGAAGGACAGCTCAGGGTGTGTGTGGTGGGCTGTAGAGGAGACCAGACACATCAGGGATGGACAGGGAAGGGAGGAGTCTTTCATTCAAGATTAAAACATTAAAAGGCTTAAATGTTTCGAGATCTAAATCTGAAAAGTGTTCATATAAACAAAAGTTTTCACCCCCCTCTCCAGCTTTCCTTTGAATACCCCACCAATCTGCCTTAAGCCTTTTTAGAAGGACAAACTCATGAGAGAGAAATATTAATTCATTCTACATGCTGAGACAGTCTTTGACCTGCCTGCTGAGTCTGCCAAAAAAGTGCCATTTATTGCTGTACTTTTAAAGATGTGAGTGTCTGTATTTACTGAAACTGAGAAATACAGTTACCTTTTCAGAAGGGCTATCCTGACCTAGTAAAAATCATGTGCCAGTGATTTTACTCTTCACTGTAGGCCAAAAGGTTGTATGCTCAGTTGCAAATAACTAGGGACATCCTTTTTCACATTATCAGGGAGATTATGGGCTGTCTAATTTTTTATCATCAATGAAGTCAGTTTCTAGAAAATACTGAATGCTGTGATGGCAGATTTCCTCTTCAGGCATGAGGGCACTTTAGGAAGAAAATGCTCCATCCAAGCTGAGATGGGCAAAGGAAGAGTGACAGCACAATTGGAACAGATCACAATTAGAAGGAAGGGAAAATTCTCTGCAGTGTATTGGACTCAGCCATATTATTTGTATCCATCATTAAAAAAGCTAAGTTCTTAAATTTGCAAACCACACATCACCTTCAGCTCCTACTAAAATAGAAGCTTAGAGCTTTACAGGTATAGGCCCTCAATGTGAAATATGGAATACCTCCAAACCCAAGCATTCAGTATACAAAATTAAAATTAAAGGCCTCTTAATTATATGCCAGGGATCCATTACAACAGTATTTATGGAACAAATAATTATTTTCACTCTAAATCCTTATCTATAATTAAAAAATACAGGAACTGAATTACAAGCACAGAAATGTATCTTAGGTGTTCCTTGCCACTTCAGTAGCACTCTGGTATTTTATTATGATGTCACTGCCTATAATAATATAAGGCATTATATCATTATGTAAAATGTTGAGCAGAGGTGGATTTATGGGGAAGCCTTGGGCAGCTGTAACCTCCCTGCCCCCACCCTTTTTGCTGTGTAGGTAAACATCTTTGTACTATGAAATAAAAATAAAAATAAAACCAAGTTGCATTCTCTTAATGAAATTATCAGTGTTTCAGTGTTTGTGTGATGGGGGAGTGGCTGCAGCACCTCCTGAGCACGGAGTGGGATGGAGCAGTTCTTTCCCCTCCTTGGCTGTGGCATTGCTGACTCACAGCTTTGCTTCACCCCTGATCAAGCATTCATAAATTGCTCTTGTCATATTTTCTAATGCCTGGAATTATCTTGTTTGTTGACACGGACACGCAGGCACAAATGCACGCCTGCTCGTTGTGTTCCATTTGTTCAGTGAGCAAGCAGGGCTAGAAGGTGAAGTCAGAAATGCAGTGCAGGAATTGCAGGATTAAGATGCAGCCACAGTTCTGCAGTTCTGCTGTGCCCTTTCCTCCTCTGTAACTCTAGTTTTGTGTTTGTGAATACCCAATTTAAGGATTGTTTTTCTTTTTTTTCCTACATGGAAAAATACTAAGATTCAAAGCCACTCACACCTTTCAATCTGATAATTTCATTAAGAGAATGTAACTTGGTTTTATTTTTATTTCATAGTACAAATATGTTTACCTACAAGGCAAAGCTTTGTTGTAAATAACAGCATAGTGCTTTTTCGTCTTTCAAGAGAAAAGCACAGCTCTGATCACACTCATTGGATTCATGAAAGATTCTCCTTTGTATGAATCAAAAAATGAGAAGCTCCACCACATTTTTACCTCTGCTGTTTTCACTCCTTCAGAAATTTCAGAAATGTTTTACTCTTTGCAGTGTTCCATGTAGGATGCTACTGGGTAAATGCAAAAAATTATCCTCATATTGGGCAGAACATTCATCCAGTGAAATGCCTTTGCACACAGGATTTGATGGGGCTCCTTTGTAAATAAAGACTCTTAAGGAAGATGAGAAGTGATCATTAGCATCAGGGGAGACCTGCTTCCAGCCACCACTGGTCTTCATGGATCACTTCACTATTCAGGAGTTCTGAAATGCATTGTTGTACTACAAGACATGATGCCTGGACACAGACAGTTATCACTTAAGTCCAAGACAGTCTTTGAAAAGCTAAAATAAAGCTCTTTTGCCCTGCAGGTACATCACTAATGCAGTACTAACTACCCCCTTGGTAAGCAGGTTCCTGTATCACTACACTGCAATCTCCAAAGTAGATATTCACTGTGAGTATTTCCATCCTAAGTAGGACCCTAAATCAAAGGTGGAAAAAAATGCCTCAGCTCCATAGGAATAGTTCCCAATCCCATCTGCTGCCAGATGTATGGAACTGAGAGACAGAGTGAGCAAAGAGCTTTTATGATCCTTTTTAAGAGCACCCTAGAAGTAGAATCTATAATTATATTGGTACATAGTGTGTCACAAAATATGTATAAACATTAATGATTACATGGTTGAGGACCAAGAATGTCTTTTATATTCATAAGGTAACCTATTAGGCATTAAATTATGCCTTCAGATAAAATGATCATTGATGGCACTCAGGTTCTCTATGGTGGCCACATGAACAGAATTCATCTCTATGGGAGTAAGTTCAGTAGGGACATTTTCACTAAAGTAGCACCTTCTGGAGAGGACTTTGAAGAGTCATTTTTTGGTCATCTTTTGAAAAACGATCAAAACCAAAGGATTTCATATTACCACAGCACTGATAAATGAGAATTTATATTGCTGTGATGGAACTACACATGAAAAGATTCCCCTGGTCATGCTTCTTCACCTGTTTTAGAAACAAGAAATAAAGGCACCTATTTAATGGAGCTAGGTTATTTTTGCAGTTAAAGAGGCTAAAGATCTCATAAAAAGTTTAGACTGTCTTTGCTTGAGTCCTAAGTTGTTAATGAATTCTTTTCTTAAACCAGCTCCAACACAGTTTTCAATTTTAGTCAGGTACTTTGATGCTACAGGAATGACTCTAGGATTTAATCCACTAGCAATGATTACAATATAAAAATAATGAGCAAAATATTGGGGTGGGGGGGAACAACGAATTACATGACATAAGTGCTTGAGACCTAAATGCCATGAAGATAAACCATGACAAATGGCTGTCAGAGATTTGGGCAAGATTTGTTGCTTAACCTAAGGGGAGAGACACTGGAGGATGGGAAGAATGGCCCCTCACACACACTTAGAACAGTCCCAGAGCTGCTGTAATCTGGAGCCACTTTGCACAGCCAGCAGCAGATGCAGTTTGGTGGCCCAGAGTGCCAGAAGTCATCCAGTTCTCTGCTACCTCCCCACCCATGGGACTGCACTAGAAAAAAAAGGAACACGAAATAGCTGCACTGGACTGAGGTTTTCTGTGCCAAATCTATTCCCACATGCTGGTTAATCTGACTTTGATATTGCTACTTTCAGAAGCTGAGCCCACATGGAGACCACTGTTGTGTTGTGTAACTGATAATCTGCCCTCGTAAGGTGGCTTTTTCCTGCTGTACCAGCTGTGCAATTTCCCTGAAATCTTATGGGCTTTGGGCATACACTGAGTGCAGAAACAATGCAAATATATCACATTCATGGACAAAACCCTCAAAAATTAGCAACATTTCTCCATCCTCGAGCAGCTGTTGTAAGTCAGCCTCAGCCTTCCCAGGTCATCAGTTTCTCCCTCTCCATCAACTCCACCTAGTCACTGATAGCATCTTCTTTTAGAGTGACACTCAAAAAATCTCTAATTTGAGATGCTGACCAGGAACTGAATTTAAGATTAATTTTTTTTCTTTGAAGTCTTTCCAGATCAATTTATATCTCATCTCTTTACCAAGACGCTTTTTCTCCATTAGTCTTCCAAGTCTTCCTCAGCCCCACCATTATTTTCCCTTTTCTGTATGTGGTCCTCTGGCAATATTCTGTTGTGAATCGCTCATTCTCAGCTCATCAGATCACAGTTTTCTCTCACTTCCTCAGCCTTTTTGCTGACTTTTCTCCCATTTCCATCCAGTGCCCTGCAGGAAGAGCTAACTGAATAGGCAGCCCTAGGCATTCCTGAAATGCAGATCTGCCTTTTATGGTTCTTCAGAGCCAAAGAGCCTGCGAAGGGAAAAAAACCAAAAGGAAAATATAGGAAAAAAAAAGTCAGCAATAGTCATTTGTCCAATAACTGGATGTAGTGTCTTGGGGTGCACCTCTCATGCCTTAATAATGCAGAATTTATGTGTCCTCCATGCTCATTTGGGCTTCCTCTGTAGTTAGGATAAAGACATGGGCACCCAAAGGATGAGTAATCCCATTGAAGGGAGATATCTCAGATAAGAGTCAAACAGTCAGGGCCTATCCCTATCAATTAACTACAAAAGGAGCCTACCTAATTAGCTTAAATTAGCCATGTAAAGGTAAGCTGTTTGAAGATAAATGGAATGATTTGCACTGTAAATGTCTAGCTCCTGTATCACATTATTACTGGCCAGTTAACAGAAAGATCTTAGATGCTCTAATAGTTTCTGTAATACAACAAGAGAGACAAATGGACTAAAATATATATATATATACCAAGAAAGGTTTACTAAAAGATACAAAAAGCAGACAGGCATGCAGGTGTCTTTAAAAATCTCCTTTTTGACTAGCTGGTCAAGATAGGAGAGAATGGAGATGTTTCTTGGTTTACACTGGTAAGTGCTTTAGAATCAACTAGAGATAGATAAATTGTAATATATGAGCAGCACTAGGTGAAATTAATTCAGAATTTCTAAAGGTAGTAAAGGATAAAACATCTGAAGTACACACTGTGGTGTATAACCTCACATTGAGAATGACCTTAGCACCTGAGGACAGAAACATTGAAAATATTAAGTCAGTTTTCAAAACAGTCTGGAGAGACCTTGGAGAACTATGCCCTGTAAGTCCAGCCTCTGTAGCAGTGAAATTAGTAGAAACTGCATTTTAAAAATGTGTGAACATACAGACAACCAACATTTTGGGGGGGAATCAGCAGGACTTCTATAAAGACAAGTCATGTTCTCAAAACTCCAAATTCTTTGATGTCAGCAATCAAGTGAATGATGGCTATCCAGCTGCTGCTGCTGAAAGTTTGACCATTGAAGACCTCTCTGGAAGGTCTCCCACCAATATGTCTTAAAGAAACTAAGCTGCCACAGGATTAGAGGAAAGCTTCCCTTCCATAGATAAGTAATTACTTAAAGGGTAAGAAACAGAGTAAGAGTAAATGGTCAGTTGTCATGGAGGTCACCAATGGAAATTATAAGTATAGCACATCCATACTTGTAAGTAACATGGCAAAGGAGCAGAGAGTGAGCTGCCAGCATTTGCTGATGACAATAAATTATTAACACTAAAGATAGGACCTGCTGTGAAGAACAGCAAAAGGGCTTCACAGGATGCAGTGACATCATGTCAAAATTGAAGATAAAATTAAATGTAAATAAATTCAAAGTGAAGCGCTTTGTACATAGTGGTGTGTGACTCCAATCTTCGTGTGTAACCTGATGCAATCTGAGCTCAACATTATTCTGGAAGAGGAATTTGGTCCTATAACTCTACAGCTAGGAAATGCTCAGTTCAGTGCTCAGCAGAAATACAAAAAGCACATTGCAAACTAGGAATTCTTAGAAAAGGGCGAGACAAGAAAACAGTGAACTTCAGTTCACCAGAATTTTGTGTGTAGTTTTGGAGTCCCATAATCTGTAAAAGGATATAGTAGAACTCAAAAAGGTTCAGGAAAGGTAGCCAGGATGATTAAAGGCATGAAACAGCTTTAGTGAAAGGAAAGGCTAAATAGAGTAGAACTCCTCGACCTAAAAAGGAGGCAGCAGAGATAGAGATCTATTAAATTGTGAGTGCTAGGGAGAAAGAGCACAGTAAATGACTGCTCACTGCTTCTTCTAATACAAAAAACAGAGGTCATCAAGCAAAGCTAACATGTGGCCGTCTCAAAATACAGTGATTCCTCACATAATGTATAATTAAAATACAAACCTCCTTACCACAGGATGTGGTGGATGATAAAATTGTACCTGAGTTCAAAGGCGAGGTTCAGAGAAGAGGAATTCACTGAGGAACACCAGCCTGGAAACCAGCTCTGGCTGAGCAAATTCCTGAACCAGGGATTGTTGGAGACTAGGAGGCTGCTTAGGGAAGTATCACCATCTGCTTGTGCTGTTCTAACATTCTCTCCTGGCTAATGGTGAGGGATTAGGTCAGCAGTGCCTTCAGTCTCAGCAAAAGGCTGTTCTTATGTTTTGTGTTCTGGGCACGGTGCTGTGCAGAAAAAGCACATCAGACTCAACACTTTTCCATTTGCTCCCTCAAAAATATGCCAAAGTTCATGCAAAGTTCCAGACTATATCTTGCCTGTCTCTTCTGTGTCTGTGTTTGCTGCAATGGAGCTGTTATGTGTGAGAATTTTGTGAGCATTACCACTGCGTTATTTTATTGTAAAGAAATAATTTGGCTATTGACAAACACAGATGGAAAAGGTTAATATACTCTAATGAACCCATAACTCAGCAAGTGATTCAAAATTTGGCCCTGCACCATGATTCTGTAAGTAGATATTTATCTTTAGGCAGCCAGCTTTAGAAAATATTGAGCTAATATATTTTCTCCGACAAGCCTTAGCTCTAAAAAAGCCCATCTTATCCAACGTCAGGCATGAGGGAGAATTGGCCCTGTACCTCACAGAAAGCCAAGGAGGAAAAGGGCCTGTGCATCTTAACTTTAATACCAAATTTCCATCTGCTGCAGCTCGAAATTGCAGAGATATCACACGTATACAATAGGGATTTATTATAGAGGCAGCAACTCATCCTTAACCACAGTGATGATACTGGGCCTCTGTTATATAGCTGTCTTTAGTGTGTAGACATGCTGATATGTTTGCTCAATAAAATCCAGCTTTCAAGACATACTGTTAAGTTTACATGATCACCAGAGTGAGAGGGATAAAGCTGGAAAAGAAGAAAAGCCAAAGCGAATTAATGCAATAAAGGCTAGGATTTAACAGACAGGGTTGAGTAAAATAAATGTGAAACAACAGGTGTCACTGACTCTTATCAGCATTTTTAATTAACACCTGTTTTTAGCCCAGAGTACTTTGGAAGAGTGTGTTGGAGTGTGTCTGTATTTAAAGATAAAGATAGGCTGTTGAGAAGTTCCTAAGTAGTGAGAGGTTGGAGGAATGAAGAGGTTTGGGGGTGGGGGAAGCCTCTGTTTGCTGGGGGGGTGTTGGTTGCAGCTTAGAGAAACCTGAAGGAAAACCACAATGATAAAATTGCAAGGGTAGGGAAGTACTGCTATGGCAACAAAATGTGTTCTCTGAGTATGGAAAATGAGTATCAAAAAGGAAATAAGGAGTGTAGGAAACTGAAAGGATCCTGTAGTTCCTTTTCTTTTTACAAGAAAAGACAGGATCTAATTTGAAAAGACACAAATTGTAATTGTTTCAATTTATGTAATAATATTTTATGATAGTAATAAATTTCTGTTGTCCAGATTTTTATGGCACCTGCTCTGGAAAATTTCAGAGCACTTGGCAGATGTGAAAAGAATTCTCCTTGACAGTAGGAAGGAGATGCACTCATACTCTCCAGTGGCCCATCCTGCAGGAGCACAAGCCAACGTGAATGCCCAGCATCACATGGGAAGTGTGTGACATAAAAAAAAAATGTTCACAGAATCAGGATCTTTAAACAAATATTTCTTCAGTGTTTTTAGGTATGAGGCAGTTCCAGAGTGTTACAGTAGTGCTGGTTTTTAATTAATTTGAGCAAAGTTCAACAAATAAATGACATTATCTTACTTTTTACCCTGACACACTGCTTTTTCTAGAATATTTCACACCTCTAAATTATTTCTTGCTAAGAATGTATTTTAAAGGTTTACATGATTATTAAACCACTTCATTCAAAAATTAACTTGGTTCCCTTGAAAATCTGACTCAAAATTCTGTCCTGAGAAGAAGTAAGGCAGAGTCCCTGAAGTATTTCATACATATTGATTTCCTAGGGCAGAGTGTCACCCTAGAAGATAGGAATCCCATGGTAAGATTATTAACTTTTTTTATGGTTGGTTTGGGGATGACCTCAAGATTCACAGCCAGTTAGTGCCCTCAAGGGCTTTCTCTGGCCACAGAGTCATACTGTCTGGCTCCCCTTATTAGCTTTCTCTCTCTTCCTATTTTTTTTTTTTAATTTGGTTTGCTTGTTGGCTTTCTTGCTTCAAACCAGAGGGTACCCTTTGATGTGAAGGGCATTCAGTTCTACACCCAACAATCCATAAAGTTATGGGTGGGCTTCCTTTAGGTCAGAAATATGTAACTTGAGAGTATCTTTCAAGTGACAGAAATTTCGGGAGCCTTGAGATTACTTGTATTTTTGTGTTTGTGTACTGTATTTTCTCATGGTTTGTTCACTGACTTTACCTGAGACCTATTTGTGTACGACCTTTGAAAGGTTCCACGAGGGATTTCTTTTTAAACAAGCCACTCAGGCCACAAATCCAGCATTTCACTTAACATGCCCATATTTAGGGCCCATGGAAAATTATAGGTCATAAACCCATACGTTAATGCTTTGCTAAATCCGGGCCTGAAGGGATGTATAGATTATACCTGGGCACCCTTTAGAGCTCCTGCATCTGAAATACAATTTAGGATACAATTTAGGAGATTATCCCCTTGACTCACACACACACACACACACACACAGACCCAGTGGCTGTTTCTCCATTAGCCTTTGGTGTGCTCTGCAGCACTTTCTCCTCGCCGGTGTCTCAGAAGGTAACAAGGCTGTGAACCCTCCTCAGAGGTTTGTGTGTCCTGTTCAAAGGAGCTCATCCTCTAAAAACACAGTGGCATAATAGCAGGAGGTTGGCAAAATAACACTGCTGGCATCTCAGAGGGTGGAGCTTCCCAGTGCATCCATTGATCCTCCTGCCACTTTTCCCTCTGACTTTCGGAGTCATTGGGGGAATCTCAACCAATTTAACAGAGGGTAGAAGTCCCAGAAATAAGCAGATGCCTGCAAGTTTTGTGAAAATCAGCAACCAGCCAGGGTTAAATAGACTGCAGGAGGTTATCTGTGTCCCAAAAAGCCGCAGTGAAAGTTCAGCAGATACAAATTCTGCCAATCAAGGCGTGTGCAGCTGCTGCTCACCAAGCGTGGTCCACACGGGCTCCTGTTCAAACCTTTGTTGGGAGGGGGCCCTGGATGCCCAGCTGGAGGAGGACAGAGCTGTCTGGAGCACATTTTGTCAAGGTGCCTTGGGAACAGGAAGAATTACTGGGCTGAGCCTGTGTAGGAGGAAACATAAAATAGGTTCTTTGGAGAGTTCCTGGTCTTCAGGCTGCATTCAGTTCTCTAAAACCACCTTATTTAAAATAGGGCGTCCTACTGAGCTCATTAGGGGAAAATCATTTCAGGTTTTGGTTGACTTTTGCTTAAAGTGAGGGTTTTTTGGTTGCTCATCTGGGTCTTTTTTTAGAGAAATGTGAGATCTTAATGTATTTATTCCTCTCCAGGAAAGTGTCACTTTTTCAAGATTCAGCATAAAATGCAGGATATAAGTCTTTGACTAATACTATACTTTATACACTATGGATTACACAGCAATCTAAGTCTTCAGAATTTACTGAAATTTTACATTAAAATATCTCATTGGAGGTCAATAAAATTTCAGGGTTGTCATTTTAAGGACCATTACACGTGAGAATTTTTTCCTGTGAAATATGTAAGTCCTTTTAGCCCTGTCCTTTTTGTAAATAGGCTCTGAAGCTAAAATCAGCGACATGCCTAAATCAGTGGTGGTGTTGTGTTCAACAGTTGGTGAAAAACTAATCTGTCCCCATTTATATCAACCACTTAACAACCTAGCCACACACTTTTTAGGTTCTTTAACCTAATAATCTCTAATTATTCTGGCTCAGAATTCCAGCAGAACAGGGTTCAGAGTAATTTTGCAGATGTTATTCTTTATTTGAATATTGTCTAATTTAAAAGGAAAATATTTCAGATAATGACAACATATTTTGAGGGGGAAAAAAGCATGAAAACCATTTCTGTTCCAAAAGTTGCTGATATGAGAATTTATGAGGAAACAGCTCCTTTTATGAATAATTATTATTATTGTGTTTAAGAAATGGGCAAGATGCCTAGAAATTGAATGAAAGAATGAGCTATTAAATTGAAATATTAAATGAAATAACTGAATTAAAAGTGATCATGTAAACCCAGCAGCAAATGTTGGGAGCTGTAGCTGATTGAACATATTTCCATCATCTGTTTTGTATGCTTAAATACAATTGCTTGATGTAAGTAAACACTTGATTGATATTCTGAATACTTTAAAATCTGCATATGCATCATGGAATACTGAACAATTAAAACTTAATTTCAGTGTGGTTTGATTACATGTAAATTATTTCAATATTCATTTTTTTTCCTGTTCTGTTTGCTCAGTGCATATTTAATATCCACTTTTTGAATGCATATCACTCTTGATTGGACTGTGAGATGAGGAGGACTCCAAAATTTCTTCCATTAAAAAGGATTGCCTTATAAATATTATTTGTGCCACAGCTCTTCCCCTGCAGATTATTTTTCTAAATGTTGTGTACTCTTATTGAAGACAAGGAAAAAAACTGCTGCAGCCCTCCTTTATCAGCCCAGCACAAGGAATATGCTTACATGGTCGATGAGCATGTCTAAGAAGGCTTGTTGGTTGTAACTAGTCCCTAAAGAAATGTTTCCACCTTTTCTGCACTATATTGCTTGCCTGCATGAGCTCCCTCTGCCTTCCCTTCCTCCTCCCTCCACATGATTTTTTATATTATTTCACTACTTCTTGGAGGTCTTACGAGACACTTGAATATTATGGGGAAATATTACAAGTGTTTTCAAGCTGGCCATTTTCAGTGTGAGAAATCTATCTCTGTCTTTGAGTGACCACATTCAATTTAGGAGTTGTGGAATGCAGATGAAAAAATTCTGCCTTTTTATATATCTGTAGAACGTTTTTTAAAAACCAAAGAGACTTCTTTCCACACACATTTTTTTGGTCAGCAATATTTCAAATTATTCTATTTCTGAACATCCAACAGAAGGAAATCCCAGGCATTTGATTCTCTTATTTATGCCAGTGAACAGAACAGCCTTTCTGAAGTTACAAATGACATTATATTTTTTATTACTCATATATTTTATTTTAAAATAAAATTATTTCCTGACATCTTTTTAGTTAAGTTATATTCCCAAAGTACAGGCAGGCAGCAGGTTTGTCACTTCACCATGGAAGGCAAGTCTGGATTATCTCTGCCTTGACTATTTTTTACCTACATGCCTGTTGTTATATTATTCACATTTCTCCTTGATTTCCTTGCCCACAATGACAGAAATTATTTTATACTTTTTTTTAAAGACATACAGAAGTACATATAATAACAGTATTCTTTTGTTATATGAGAATTTGAAGTTAATGTTGTATCTACTAAATGGCTTGCAGAGAAATGTTTTCCTATGTGCCCTACATACAAACTTTCATATCAGAATAACAGTTATCTTCTAGTAAAGTTAGATATTCCTGACTGATTTAATACTGTTGGCCTAAGTAAAGCAAACTTGTCACTTTTCTTTGTAACGTCTGTCCTCTTTTAAAGCAATTCAATTTATAATAAATTATGAAGCATCTGCGATTGTTATTTGCAACAATCTTGGTTTGTGAAGAGCATTTCTTAGATAGTTTTTTTCTCTCTTTTTTTTTTTCTTAGTACAGATCTGAAAATAATGGGTTAATGTCACACTTTTATGAATAGGGGCCACAATGAGACTGAAGTATGTATGTTGATTAAAGGAAGAATAATTGAAATCTTTGTGAAACTGCAAAGAAATTACAGCTTAAGGCCATGATACCGTTCTGCAAGTTAATCAAATGAGAAAGTTGCTTTATATTTTTTTGGTTGCAGGCATTTTTTCCTTGGCTAAAGCAAATGTCATTCAAATAGTCTGTATAGTGATAACTTTGGAAATACAAAATAATGATACAAACATTCTTTTTAGCCAGTCACAGTTTCCAATTTCCCCTCTAAGTACTAAGAAGTGTATTTAATCCATCATGGAAAAGAAAAATATGCCAGGAAAAAATATAAACATGATAGCTGTTCAAGATACACATATTTTAACCTGTTCTTATTTTTGCTAATTAAAGCACAGCTTCCAAAGCGTCATTGCAAGACAATGTATTTTGATGGAAAATCCATCACAGGAATCATGTTGAAAAGCTTCAGATACACAGACAGGCATGAAAAAAGTGGGGGTGCACTGCCTGTTCCCTGGTGATCAAGAGGTTAACTTTGATTTATCTCTTCCCCTCCCTTAAACTGGTTCTGTGAGGAGGGCTGCAAATTAGTGCTCGGGAGGCACAGCAGGGAGATCAGCTTTAGGGAGGGAAGGGCTCCCCACTCCACCTCCTAGGAACCTCACCTGGAGAGTGCATTTCCTTTTCTACTTAAGCTAACACATTCTGCCTGCTCCTCACGAATGTTATTCCTTGAGGAGAAGTCCTCTCTGGTTCTATCTTGCAATCTGATGAATCATTCCACGTGTGTGGTGGAAGAGAGGAGAGTGATAAGGCAGGAACAGGAGGGAGCCGGGAAACCGCTGAGGCTTTGGCCGGGAACAGGAATCCCGGTGTGGTGCATCATGTGGGATTTCTTTACCCACCCAGGGGGAAGGAGGGTTCCCACCTTTCCTCTTCTTCACACCTGAGGAGGAGCTGCAGCACTGCCCACTGTTTCCTGTGACAGCACCAAGCTGTACAAATTCTGGCATCCGTGTGGTGCTGTCTGACAAGATTCATTTGGCAAGCACAGCCTGCACATTTCTAACCCTGGGAAATCACAGTGCTGCTTTTTTCCCCACTGGGGCAAAGAAGTCATCTCCTTCCAAACCTCAAGGGTCTACAACTGACCTGTTGCTGAAATTGTTAAACTGGTGGAAAGGGGAAAAATTTACCCACTTTGTGATGGGGCAAATACAAAATCGTTCTATATGGCATCAATCTTATACCTCCAAACTGAAATAAAATTAAGGTATTTGCATTTCTAAAAATAATCACCAAATCTATTTTCACAGCTAATTTTAAACAGTTAAAAATGTACATTAGATAAAAATGTGTACAGATAGAATCACTCTCTCATAATAATGGTTATCCATGACTAGTAAGAGAGATATTAACCCAATGCAGAATTTTCTGTGGGATTAGCATTTGCCATATACACCCTCAGGAAGCTTCTGATGGGTGGCTGGTGTCCTCCTGCACCTGTGGAGTTCCCAAGGATTTCACACAGGGGGATACAGGCCCCCTTGCCCAGCCCCTCCATCCTGTGTGGATATTTGCTATAGCTCCCAGGAGCTTCCCACCAAAGGAATGGTCCTTAAAAGTGAAATTCCACATTCACACTGCCCCCTTCCTGCTCTGCTGCATCTCTGGGTGTTGCTCAGGTGGTGCCTTCTAGAGCACATCTAGAGGTGATGTTTGCTTGTGATTTTGCTCTTTCCCCCCTTATTTTACTTCACAGATGCAATCTTTTTCACTCTAGGATCTCAGAAAACTCTCAGGAGTCTGTGACAATACTGGGCTAAGGTAGTTACAAGACAAAACAGGATCACCCCCTACCTCTTTTAATCCCTGAGGATTCATGACTCAACTGGATTAACCTCCTCAGAGAGCTGTATCAAGGGGTCTGCAAGGACAAAACTCAGTGCAAACTTCTACAGGGACCTCTGAAGTAATGTGAAATTTGGGAATAGTGTTTTCTGTGGAGGATTTTGAGGTTCCTACCAGCATTGCTGGGGATAATATTTATCTGTGTTGTCGTTGCTATCTTTGTAAAGGATGGATTTGTTAGGATCTTCAGCTCCCTTCAGATTCAACCTGATCTGATGGGTCTCAACACTGAACCACTTGGTGAAGGTTTTAAACAATGAAGAAGGTTAAGGGTGGTCACTGTCCTACCTCACAGTTCTGACTATGAGCCTATCAAGTTTCCCTAGTAAAGCTTTGGCATCATTTTGGTGGTGCTGAAGGACTTTGTACATGAGCAGAATTTGATGTTGCTCTTAAATGAACCTCAGCAAGCCACGTGTTTCCTTTTTCTTTCAGGTATCAGAGGTTTGAAAAAGCATTTCTGCTTGCTGTTGACATTGGTGCTCGGGACCTGTTCATGGTGAGTTGTTTCTGGAGACAGAGGCTGTTGCAGGATATTATTTGTCAGCTTTTGCACAACATTAAAGCAGTTCATTTGCAGTCTTGGACACACACTGAAGACAGAACAGTTCTACCTTCAGTAGAAACTCATCAGTAGGAATTGAGTGTCTTCAGAGTCACTGATATTTTCCCCAGCACGGCCTGCAGGCTATTCTTAATTTCCCAGGAATTACTGTATATGTTTTTAAACTTTCCCTTTCTTCATCTGCCCTGATGTGGGTGGAATGTCATCTTTCACTCTACTAAGCTTATAGATTTCTAATCTGTTCCTTTAAGTCCTGGACACAACTGCTGTGTCCTGGACACAAGAGCTGTCCGTGTCCTGGGGATCCTGAATGCTCTTAGTTTTTAGTGTCTTGGGGTTTTGTGAGAAGTGACAAATTATGAACGCTTCTGCTGGTACTTTTAAAACAACAAAGCTCAGCAGCATCAACACAAGGGTTTTAACATTTCATGCACTCTCTGCCCCCTCCCATTTAATTAGCTACAAAAGTAAAATTAACCAGCTCTTAAAAGGTCCTCTGTGTGAGCACTGCAGGAGGTTCTTGTTTTATAAGATCTTGCAGCACAATGTCACAGGGAGGTCAGATGGACAAAGCCAGTCGTGCTCTCCCAGTCTCTCAGCATGTTGCTGCTCCACAGCTGATTTCATTGTTTTCAAAGAAACAATAGGAAAGGGCTTATTGAAAAAAAAAAGGCCCTTTGAACGATTCGTTTGCTTGACTCTTTTGCATAATGAAGACATTCTGTTGTTTAAATTAAGCTTTGACACTAGATGTTAATATCATTTATCCCATTAAGTCACTTGCCCTGCTAGTTTGATCTTGATATTTAAATTGTATGTTAAATTACACAATTAAATCCTGCTTTTAGGGGTTATGAAAATTCCCTTCTAATTATATAAAAAGTTGTGTGAACCTTTTGATGTTTTTTTCACGGCTCTAATCATCTGGCTTGTTCCATCTAATTAGAAAGATGTGAATACTGCGATAAACTTTCCTAAGTATGCATCAAAAGAATGTGATGGAAATGTCAGACTTTTAGGAAATTCATTACATGTTCTATGTTTACTCCCCTCGATTTTCTGTCCTTTTAGATCATCTCTTTCCTTTTCTCTCTTTGCTGAATGTAACCTCTTCAACACAAATTTTATACCTAATCATGCTAAGCTCTGCTGCAGTCACATACAGAATTCAGATTGTAGTATGTCTGAAGCAGATTAAAGCTTTTTGTCAAGGGCTCTCCCAGTGTACATATAATAAATACTCCATAATTTTAAACCTACTCTTCATTTCCCATCCTACCAATGCCCTTAAACATGTATATTTCTGAGGACTTCCTCCTGGCTTATGCCATTGTGAGATCAAAACCAGTTCTTTAATGTCCTCGTTGTGCTTGCATTAACTTTGAAATTCCTCATAGTTTCCCCTAAATTATGCTACAAGCAGCACACATCCTGCCTCCTCTGGGTAAATGTCCTTTTGCTAATTCATCATCTAAGTCAGTAACTAATGAACAAACTTTACAATAAGCTAACAGTGGTGCTGCTGCAAGTCCACTAAGTACAGGACTCAAGAAGTTTAAACATGCATAGGTCATTAAGAGTATTTATTTGTGCCATGGTAATTTCTGGGGAATTTGGCTTCATTGTGCTTAATACTGTGTGAAAATTAGATAACTTGTTCCCTGAAACCTTACAGTACTTATAGGTATTAGTATAACAATGCTACTCCTAAGCTAGGGTTGTGCATTCCTCACTTCTGCTTAATACTGAATGATTCCTGTATATTCCTGTTTATGTAGGGCAAAATGCAATTGCTAATGTACAATTGGATTTTGCATATATTTAAAGCAGTTTTATCCACTTTTAAAACCTCAGATAGCTCTAGGAGTCACGTCACCGTATTCCCAGTTAATTTCATGGGATTTCACGAAAAAATAGCAGTCTAAATAAAGATACCTGATGACATAAGCAAGATGAGAAAAAAAAAAATCTGTTTCTTAAAAGGGGAGCAGGAAAAGGAAAGTATAGAGAGGAACAGATATAGCAGAGGCTGAGGAGGATGCAAACATTGAGTACCTGAGACTTGTAAGAAAATGTGCTATACCTTAAAGAATTTACCCCAAGCATCAATTTCACCACACAGGGTTCTACAGCATTCCCATTATTTGTTTGGAAACTGTAAAGAAGTTTGAGAGGATGCTCTCTGAGGGCTAATTTCTTTCAAAGAAATTAAAAAGGAAAAAAAAAAGGCTTAAAGCTATAGCATCACTAGATGATGCCATAGCAAGGCACACACTGTTGTGTCTCTCCCTGAGCTTTACCCTCACATCACATCCAAGCCCATCAATTAATATCATTTCCTACAAAGTTCAATTTAAAAAAAAAAAATAAAACTGGAAAGGACATAATATCACGAATAACAGCTGCATTTATTGGACAGTGACTGATCCAATCTGTGACAGAAAAGATCAAGCAGTGGAAGGGTTGTTAGCTTGAAATGCTTTTATAGTGTGTTCCAGCTCTCAGCTGCTGAGAATTCAAAAGGCCATCCCATGTACCAAAGGTAGCAAAAAAAAAAAAAAGCAAGGAAAAGACACTTTAATAAAACTGTCAGATCTTGGGTGATACACTGATGAGGAAAGTGCATGCTTCGAAGAAATGTTGGAGTGTTGCCCAGAAATATCCTATAGACAAGTGCACGTCGTGTTTCAGATGGCTTCTGCTCACCAACGGCCAGCTCTGTGAGTCACAAAGGTGAGGGGAAAGAGAAGTAGTCCAAAAAGTAAGCAAACTGTTAAATTATAACACAGAGCCCTTTCAACAAGCTCCTGATAAGCAGCTGGAAATTGTTTTTCTTTCTCACCATTGTGTTTGAGAGAGATATGATCTTTGGACTTAAAAATTCTGAGGTAATTGCATGAAAAAGATCCATCATGAATATTCAGATTATTTTTTTTGTGTGTGTGTGTGTGTGTGATTCTTTAAAGCACTCATGTAACCTGGTGCTTCTTCTTTCTGTTTTTCACTTTTCTAATTTAATTCTACTCAGAGAGTTATAAATTCTTGGAAAAGCCCACTTTTGCTGGTTTATTGGAATGAGAAATACCTAAACTTGTTCTGAAGTGGTCTAAATTAGGAGAGTCCATATCTGTAATCTCTTCTTTCTAAAGCTGGTTTAGAGATGAGGCAAAGGCTATTTTTTTTTATTGTTTTTCATGACCAGCAACTTGAGGAACAACAAAGAGAGCCACTTACCAACCTACTACTAACCTTTATTTCTCACAAGACCCCTGTTAGTTAATGATGAATATTTGGCACCTTTACATTTTTTTTTACTCAGAAAATGGGCAAAACCAAGACCTGATATAACAGCTGCTTTGATACACAGAGTGCACAAGCTCTTCACTGACAAAACCTCATCATTTTCTGCAGTTGTTTCCCCCCTTATCCTCAAGCTGACTATTTGAAATTGCACAGGGGCACACAATACTTCTCATAGTTTAAGCAAGAAAAAGACAATCAATAGACATTGTCAGCATGTATTTTTAAATAAGTCTACCTGTATATCCACATCTCTGTAAGTTCAGACTTGTCCAAGAGCCCTTGGGTTTTCTATTGTTGTCTAAATAAGGCGACAGTATCTGCTGTTTAATCTTCACAGAAATCATACCTTGCTGCTCAGGCCCTTTTCTCCTGACAACCAAGTCAGACCTACAAAGAGAGGAAATAGAGAGTTCGCCACAAGTTCATAGCCCATTACTCTGCTCCAAGACATTTGCACATTTTTTAAGTCACACCTGTGTTTGTGATGAGAAGACACTGCTGTCTCCCACAGACTCTGCAGACCCTGCAAGTCACTTCAAGGTTTTCCTGCAAAATCATCTCAGTTTCTCTAAGATTTTCAGTTTTGCTTTAAAATTGTTGTTGTTGTTGTTAAATGAGGGGTTACTGAAAGCAGCATGTCTCTCCCCTAACACTATTACCCTCACTTTTTTCATCTAAATGTGTTTTTCTAGAGTAAAGTGACTTTTCCTGTAAGAGTTTCTGTCATATTGATGCAGATGGCAGTGAACTCACATCAAGAGGCATGGTTTCACCTGAAATCTTGCACATTAGGGAGAATATAGTTGCTTTTATGGCATGTAGATGTCAATATTTCCAGCAAGCACTCCTTTTCCCTTTAAATTCCTGCAAGCAGATGGCTTGCAGAACAAAGGAATGACTCAAATTTTTGGATGTCAAATGGCATCTCCAACAAAGTAGAGAGGGAAAGAACTTTGCCAACTGTTCTTGGATTTCCCTCACTTTCTGTGTCACAGTTCATGCAGGGAGCAGCATGTGTCTGTGATGCCAGATGAAAAGGGGATTAATTGTCTCTTGATTAATGGTCAAGAATGAACTTTTACTTTTCCAGGACCAAAATCAAGAGCATTGAGAGTGCAGTTTGTCTGCAGGAACATATTCTCCCACAAAGAGTTCTGTATGTAGCACAGGTGGTTTTCACCTCAGATACTAATACACAATAAAAAGCCTTAGCTTTTGATAAGGGACAAGGGGAAATGGCTTTGAACAGGCAGAGGGCAGGTTTAGGTTGGATATTTGGAAGAAACTCTTTCCTGTGAGGGTGTTGAGGCCCTGGAACAGATATCAGCCAGAGAAGGTGTGGCTGCCCCATCCCTGGAAGTGCTCAAGGCCAGGTTGAATGGGGTTTGTGGAAGCCTGGCCTAGTGGAAGGGCAGGTTGTCCAGGAAAGGGAGTTGGAAGAAGATGATCTCTAAGGTCCCTTCCAACCCAAGCCAGTCTATAATTCTATGTAACAATACACCCCTGCTGCAGCCCTCTGATTTTTGACTTTACATAAAAGACTAGACCCAGAGTATTAGCATCTCTTTGTGCTAGAAAAGGAAAAGATTTTTGGAAAGCCCCTTGCTGTTCAGGAGTGACTCAGGAATCATGCCAACCCTGTGGATGTTAAAACCATTGAGAAGCCACTGTTGCTCTTATTTCCTCCAACACCAGCACAGGGAGGACCATCAAACCTTCAAATCATAAAATCATTAAGGTTCAAAAAGGCCTCTAAGGTCATTGGGTCCAACTGTTAACCCATTACTAACAGGTTTACCACTAGACCATGTCTAGAGCAGCACATCTGCATTGTCAGGAGAGGTCCAGTACTTCAGGTCTGGTTTACACAGAGCCACCTCCTATCAGCATTCTTTTAATTCAACAGAAGTTACGTTAAAAGTAGACAGATTGGTTTCTTTCATGCACTGAGTCAATAGCTTTGCTTTTATCAGTGCATGATTGGTCAGTGTTTTATTCATTGCTGCATTCAACAGCACAAGTAAGGAAATATATTTGCGTTGGAGGGAATTAAAATGTAATGGTAGGTTCATCAGTTCCATCTGTGTTTGTGATCTAAATAATAAAAGAACCTCTTTCTTTCAAAATCCCTTTTGTTGCTCCTTTGAGATTCATTTTAGATTAATCTTTTTTCTTCTTTATTTCCAAAGGACATCCATTACCTTGCTCTAGATAAGGGTGAATTGGCACTAGCTGAAGTGGCAAAGAGAAAGGCTAATGACATTGATGCAGAATCAATAACTACTGGAATTGGTAAGAATTAATGGTGTTTAAAAAGCTCTTTTGTTTTAATCAATACTTGTCCTGTAGAACATGTTGTTATATGTGTAGAGGGGTTATTGTTTTGATTGCATTGTTTTCTTTGAAAGCGAGACCAGATTTTTATTTATGACTAAAGAACAGTGTTTTTATTTGTAACTAAGGAAGAAGGCTTAAAAAAATCACATAGCTTTGCCCTTCAGTGCCCATGTGAGGGTAGCTATGATGCAAAAATGATTTACACCGTGGCTGTACAGAAAAGTTCAGGCTGTACAAACTGAACTGAGTGTAAGAGGTAAGGGACTGAATCTGAAAATCGTTGTTCATATCAACATTAAAGACCAGGCATGGAAATTTCACTCACCTCTATTTGCTGGAGCACCCTGGAGCCACATCCAGCATTGATACTTTGGCAGCACTGTGATGGAACATTTACTGATGTGAGCACAGCCTCACATCCTGCCTTTAAAGCAGCAGCTTTCATGCAGTGAGATTCTTGCCATTTTCCATCAGGAATATCAGTGCTAAAGTTGCAGTGTGACACTAATAGCTCAAACACAGATGCCTTTTCATGCAGGAAAACCAACAACTCATTCACTTTATCCTTGTGTCTCTTCTGAATTGACATGAAGAGATGCATGCAAGCACATGAGACCATTCTGATTTCATGCCTTGTGGCATGAACCAAGCAGAAGGTGTCCATGTTTAGGGAGATGACCTCCACTGGAGACAAAGGGAAGAAATCCCAGGAAGCCTAAAAATGTTTGTATAAGATTTGCACAGCTCTGTTTTGCTTATTCTACTGCATCATTGAATATTAGAGGAAATCACTGAGTGTTTGTCCTTATCTCATACCAAGAAGTAGAAGAGGATTAAAACTCAGAAGGTTTTTTTGATGAGTCAGTCACAAAACCTTTGAGCTCATGGGTAACATGAGATTCTTTAAGAACTGTACATCTCCCTGTTTACCCAGAGCACATAAGGAAATGCCACCCCAGTCCCTGGAAATGCAGAGAGGCCAAGTATGCATTTATGTGGCTATTTCTATAGATTGTATAAATCCATGAATTTCAGGGCTACAGCAATACAGTAGCATCTCCTTCCCTCTCCAGCAGAGTAGGAATCAAGCAGTGCCTCTCCTGAACTCTTCAGGGTCTTTCATTTTCATGCTCAAATACCTAAAGCTATTTTTCCACCATAACTGGGCTTTTGGGCAAGTCCTTTCACCACTAGAGTTCAAAAAAAAAAAGAGCACCTGTTTAGGTGATCCCTTAATGGGCACTTTAAAGTGTGCAGTGGCATCTCCCTTGCTTTCTCTTCTCTTACTTCCTTAGGTATTTATGTGCTGCACCAAATATAAATGAGATACCCAGGACTTACATCTGATCTTTATCTATTGTCTGACACTTCATTCAGAAAATTTAAACTCTAATCTGTATCTTCATTTAATCCCTTGCAAACTACCATGATTACCTGATTTCTGAAGTTGGGATGTTTATAAATTTAGTGAGAGCCTTTTTTGTAGCATTGTAGATGCCCATGCAGGGAGAGGGGTGGGGAAACGAGCTGAGGTGATCACAGATGCCTTCCCTGCATATCAAATTCCATACAGGTGTAATAGTTACACTTCAATTCAGCTGTAAATGTGCAGGCACACAGTCTTCCCCTCCTCCAGACCAATCCTACAGTTACATCTGCAATACCCCATTAGCATAAATTATTAAAGTCATTTTATATGATAAAGACTTCTGCTGAATAATTAACTATCAGGATGATTTAAAATACTTTTCAATGCCCCCAGGGACAAACTGTCACTGAGATTCATTCTCTAAACAGTAATGAATTTGCATCCAATTCATTCTGTATGAAAATAAACAGGAATCTCCCATGAGTTTGTTTCGCTGCTGATTCGATCTCACCTTAAACATGTGAAATCTCAGCCACAGGTTTTGTTTTGTTGTACTTTATTTCAACGTCCCTTCTGATGACATTTTTATTTCACAAACTGTTGTTGGCAAAAAAAAAGTTGACATGAGGTATGAACTTTGTGGGCCAAATGAAAACAAATTATAAGTGCTTTATATGTAAATTGTTGTCTTTTTCTAATACTTTGAGAGGGGAAGAAAAAAAAAAATCATGCCAGAGACAAAAATTATAAAATGCAATTTCAAACAAATCTGTGTCCCCTGACCTCTCCCCAAACCCAGTTCCTCTTCAGCTGCTCCCTGCTCTCTGGAACTTGCAGCCACTCAGTTTACCCATGGTCTCCCCAAAGTTCTTGAAGACCCAGAACACTTCAGGATTTTACAAGAGAGCAAACTAAGCAAAGAGAGGCAGCAAGGTGCAACCAGTGCTCTTGAGCTTATACTGGACATCTCTACATCTTATTTCTTAAAAAAAAAAAATATATATATATATACATATATATATATGGATGGATGGATGGATGGATGGATGGATGGATGGATGGATGGATGGATGGATGGATGGATGGATGGATGGATGGA
>VZUI01048341.1:0-82816 GCA_013401135.1 Cettia cetti | reverse complement strand
GGATGGGATGGGATGGGATGGGATGGGATGGGATGGGATGGGATGGGATGGGATGGGATGGGATGGGATGGGAGGTGCTGTAAGTGCTCAGTCACATCATGATGTTTCAGAGCAGCACTGTGAGAGCCTGGAGGGGGCCTCTGCTCCAGCCAGCCCTGCTGAGCACAAGGGTCCATCTGGCAGGGCTGATGAGGGGTGTTCTCCTCTTCTTCATTTCCCTTTTTCTGCAGCAAAGGCCTTGCTGAGCCACCAGGGTCAGGGAATTCTCACTGTGGAAACTGGTTTGAGCTCTGGGTTCTTGGCAGCTCTGAAGGGCTGGGCATGACATGTCCCTGGATGATACGGGTAGTGTGTGTGGTGGTTTTCAGTTGAAGGCTGAAGTTGATGATCTTTGAGGTCTTTTCCAACCTTTCCCATTCTGTGATGCAAGTCAATATTTCCAGGTGGGCTTCTTACCCAGAAAGACCACAAATGACAGGAGGTGAAGACTCTGTCCAGTTAACACAGAGCTGTGCACATGGGGATGGTGTTCCCAGGGCTGTAATCACTCTGGGGAAATGTAAATAAACAGCTGCCCTGAAGCCCTGGGTATACAAATACATTTCCACAGAGAAATGGCTGAGATTCCTTAACACCCTTTTAGATTTATATTCTCCCAGCACTGTCTGGAGTGGCTGCTGAACAGATGCTTATCATAAAATATGGTGAGTGGAAATACCTTGTCCTGGTCCTTGTGAGGGTGACTTGCAGCAGAGGATTTAAAGCTGAAAAAGCAAATGGTGTCCAAGTGTTTTTAAGAGGAGATTCTTTCCTGCCATTCCTGCACTGAGGTTGTACATGTAAAGAGCAGTTTTCATTTTCAGTCCATATTGGGTAATGTCTCCCCTCTGCCATGGTCTGTTAACATACTCCTGACTTTGAATCCAGTGACACAGTAAAGATTTTCACTATTGCAACAAAACACTGGATTTTAAGATAAAAAATAGCCAAAAAAGGAAGGTTTCCTTTAAACATATCAATAAGTCATCCTAGGAGTGAGGGTTTACTTAAACTGCGAGTTTGTCCTTTCAAATAAATAAATACATAACTGTGATGTTATTCTCCTTAGTTTGAAGCATCATTTCTCTCAAGGCAACAGCTGAAAAATGGAGCAGCTTTCCCAGCAGTGGCAGATCCTCTGGGACAGCCACGCTGTGCAGCCCAGGGCATGGCAGACCCTGGAAGGACTGGGGCCACTGGCCCTGCTGGCCACAGCCCTCATCTTCCTGCACATCCCTGCTGCAAGTCTGTCCCATGAGATGAGGGTTCCCCACAGAGCACAGAATCCTTAACCCCCTCCAGAACTGGGAACTCCTCTGGTGGTACAAGTCACTGCCCTGGAATCAAATCAAATCCTGAGGCAATTGATCCAAATCAGTCATTGTTCCCAAAATCTTGAGGCCAGCAACGCAGGGAGTGCTCCGAGGGCACTGGGAGCTCCTTCCCTGGGAGCTGGCTCTGCAGAACAGGAGCTGGGATGAGCAGGGTGGGAAAGCTTAAGAGAACAGGACACTTTTTTGGCCAGCACCTCTGGTAATTCAGCTGATAAACCTCCCTGTCTGCATGATGGAGATGTAAAAGGAGCACCAAACTGTAATCCCACCTGATATTTGAAGAATCACTTCTTTGTAGTGTGTAAATAGCAGGATATGGAGGTTATACAATGCTTGGGAAAAGCCCTGTGAATAGTTTTTCCCTGTGAATAATTTCCATAGAAAGAAACAGCAAAATAAGTTGTTTTTTTAACAGTTCTTGTTGGCAAGAAACTGGAGCTCAGGGTTGGAAAGTGCTGTGTTTGTTCTTGCTTTAGATCCTGCAAGATAAGCAGGGCTGGGCTGCTGTGTCTGTGGCTTCTTGGGGCGGACAGAGCAGAGGCAGCTGCAGGGTCTGGCTCTGGCTGACCCCAAATCTGGTGCCTCGGGGTGTTGGGGGCGAAGGGAAAAGGCCTCGGTGCGGTGTGGTGGGTGCAGAGCTCCCCGCTGCCCCGTGTCCCCGTGCCCACGAGGGCTCTGCCGGCTGCTCCGCCCGGGGCTCCTTCAGCCACACCGGGAACGCCGCAGCTCCTGCTCCGTGCCGAGCTTCCCCCTCCCCTGACGTGGGGCTGGGAGTGCTTGGCACCGTGTCTGAAGCCCTCCGTGGTGGAAGGAGCAGTGTCAGCACGCGTATCCCCTTTCGGCTCGCGGAGCAGCCGAGCCAGGAAACATTCTGTCTCCTCCAGCACTGTCAGCCTGGATTTCCTGGGAAGAAGGGCAGTGCCCATCAGCGAGGTGGGGCCATGCCAAGGGCGGTGGGGCAGTCACCGAAAACCCGGCCGAGGCAGGGAGGTGGGGAGGGAGGGAGGAGGTGCTGGTGAGACGCCCGGGGTGCTGGAAGGATCAGTGACCAGGCAGGGAAAACCCCCGGGCGCTGCAGAGGCTCCATGGCCTCGGCTGTGTAACAGGAGAGAGGAGGGGAAGGAAACTCGCTCGGTGCAAAGAGCAGGGTCCCAGCACCCCGTGTATGGCAAGGGGCTGGCAGTGGTGGGAATTGTCCCTTTTCTATCCTGCCCCATCCCTCGTGGCCTCCTGCAGCTCGGGGACTGTTAGCTTACTTTGCTACTGAGAAATCTTGAGTCTGTGCCTCCTCTTCTCTTGAGCAGCTTGGGCAAGGGGCAGGTGTGACCATGGCAGGGGGTCAGAGCTGGGTGGTCTCTGAGGTGCCTTCCAACCCAAACCATTCTCTGGTTCTATGATTATACCTGTGAGAATATAGTGACTTAACCTGGGGTGTTTGTAAGTCATCATCTGAGCACGGGGCATTCCCAGTCCCTGCCCTGTGCCACCTGGAGCTGCTGGAGGGGGACACTGCTGTGCCAACGCTCTGATGGGGCACAGCACTGTCACCCCACAGCCTGGGTGACACACAGGCTGCTCCCAGCTTCAGCGGGAATGGGAACATCCTGCCAGCCTCCTAGTGCAGCTTTAAAGCTGGCTCTTCACTAATCACAGGATTGCTCTGCAGGCACAGATAAAGAGCAAACCCAGTTGGTCTCGTGTGTAATGTGCACGGATGCCATTAATCTTGAGATTAATCACATCTAATTCTGGCTCTTCAGCCTGTTAGAAATGGAAAACACTTGCTGAAATCTGTGGAGTGACAACTGAGTGAGGCACAGACAGAAAAGAATGAGAAAAGATCACAGTTCCTGATCTCTTTTCAAATTTACATCTTTGATGTGCTGCACTCCTGCACTCCTTAACTTTTTCTTTGAGAACTTTTGGATTTTGGTGAAAGTTTTAGTTTGGGAGGGGTCCCAAAGGCGCCTCAAAAATGAGTTACTCGGAAGACTGCTGTCCTCCCCCTGTGCCCATGGACCAAAGGTCCCAAGGAGCCTTCCCCAAGGGTGCAGTGCTTGAGGATCTGGTGGTGGGATCAAGCGCTGCATTGCTGTGCCAGCCCCCTGTGCCCATCCCGCTGTGTCCCTCCCTGCCGTGCCCATCCCGTAACGCTGTCCCTCCCTGCCGTGCCCATCCCTGCCGTGTCCCTCCCTGCCGTGCCCATCCCTGCCGTGTCCCTCCCTGCCGTGTCCCTCCCTGCCGTGCCCATCCCCTGACGCTGTCCCTCCCTTGCAGCGCTGTGACGCGTGCCAGCAGCCGGTGCCCGGGGACTGTCCCGTGGTCTACGCCGACCGCGCCGGCTACTCCCGGCAGTGGCACCCGGCCTGCTTCGTGTGCTGCCGCTGCGCCGAGCCCCTCGTTGACCTCATCTACTTCTGGAAGAGCGGGGCCGCCTGGTGCGGGCGCCACTACTGCGAGAGCCTCCGGCCCCGCTGCGCCGGCTGCGACGAGGTAGGGACCGGCTGAGACATGTGATCCCCCTGAGCCGGGGCAGGGCATGACCAGAGTCCCTGTGATCCCAGGGCAGGAGTGACCAGAGTCCCTGTGATCCCAGGGCAGGAGTGACCAGAGTCCCTGTGATCCCAGGGCAGGAGTGACCAGAGTCCCTGTGATCCCAGGGCAGGAGTGACCAGAGTCCCTGTGATCCCAGGGCAGGAGTGACCAGAGTCCCTGTGATCCCAGGGCAGGAGTGACCAGAGTCCCTGTGATCCCAGGGCAGGAGTGACCAGAGTCCCTGTGATCCCCCTGAGCCAGGGTGGGGACCAGCTGGAGACCCTCTGATCCCACCAGTGCTGGGGGAAGCCCCCAGTGCCCCTCTGCTCCTTCCAGTGCCCGGCTCAGTCAGGGCCCCTGAGCAACCTGGGCTAGTGGAAGGGGTCCTGCCCAGGGCAGGGGGTTGGCACTGGGTGACCTTTCCAGGTCCCTCCCAACCCACACCATCCTGACATTATTTTATGTAGCCATTCCTGACCTCCATTGCTGATGGGTGGGAGGTGTGGGGCAGGTTCTCCCTGCTCCTGCCACGCTCCAGCTTGGTCAGGTGGTGGAAGTAAGCAGTTGTCTGTCTGTCTCTCTGTCTGTCTGTCCCGCAGATCATCTTCTCGGATGACTACCAGCAGGTGGAAGGGCTGGCCTGGCACAACAAGCACTTTGCCTGCCTGGAGTGTGAGACGCTGCTGACGGGCAAACCCTTTGCCCTGGCCAAGGCCAGCCTGCTGTGCACCACCTGCAGCCAGAGCAGGGCCTGAGCAGGGGCAGCCGGGGCCCCCCAGGCTCCCCAGCGTCCCACCAGGACTGGGGGCATTTGGAAATACGGGAGAAGGGGAAGGTTCAACAATGTCAGAGTCTGACTATTCACTCGCAAGCAACTCCAGGTCCCCTTGCATCCAGCACAGCCTGAGGGAAGCACTTCCTCGGGGCCCTCTGGAGCTGCCAGGGAGCCCTTGTGCCCAGGGGTGGGAGGTGCACGGGGTACCTGGCCACGAGGAACTGCAAAGGAGGGGCTGGGCTGGGCTGCTTTCTAATCAAGTCTGTCCAACCTTTTTATGACTAAGATCTTGCAATAGTCTTTTGGAAATAACACATCTCAACAGTAACTTCTGGCCTACTAAACCTACAGTTGTGGTCAAAAACAAGGGGTGTTTGTGGTTTTTAAATCCTTACTGGAATTAGCTAACAGGCTGCTGCCACTGACCCAAGGCAGTGGGCTTGAGGAATGTATCAACTTGCTGAAAGCAAATGATACAAAACTGCAGCCCCAGGCGGCTGGGCTCTGTCCTGTGCCAGGGTGCAGAACCCAGGAGTGGGCACACAGGGCAAGGGCATCGCCCTGGAGAGGCCAGGGCACGGCTGTGCTGCTCGGTGCCTGGCAGCCCCTGGAGCTGCCGCCCTGCAACTGGAATGGAAAGAACTTTGTGGAAAACAGCTTGACAGCCTCAGCTGTCTTGGGGGGCAGAGTCTCTGTGTGTGTGTGTGTGTGTGTGTGTGTGTGTGTCCCCGAGATGCTGCAGTGTCCCTTCAGTGACCCTTCCAAGTGCCACGGAGCTGCACCTTCCCCTGGGAGGCAGCAGCTCCCTGCCCTGGGCTCTGCACCGCTCCTGGTCCCACAGCTCTCCCGCCGCCTCTCAGGAGCTGGCACTGAGGCCCTGCGGGCCATCTTTGTTCCCTGCATCAAGTGATGCTTCTGCTACTCGCTGAGAACACCAGGCAGGGCAGGCTGGCAGGTGTCTGTGCTCATCTGCCCCGTTACACTGGGTATCTATGTGATTTGCCAGAGAACTGGGATGTTTTCTCACCCAGGTGAGTGTCTGAGGAGCTCACAGGGGCTCTTTCTGCTCTGCAGGCTCTGGTTTCTCCTCAAGGCCTGCTCCCTTTGGTGGGTGTTTGCTCACTCCTGTTGAAATAACTCGGAGGTGAGAGTTGGGTGAAGCTGGAGGTGCTGCAGGGCTGAGCAGGTGAGCTGTGCTGCTGCCTCGGGGACAGGTCCGTGGCTGTGCTGGGGCAGCTGAGCCCCGTGTGGGGCACAGGCATTCCTGGAGCCTCCAGCAGCCCTGTCCCAGCCCCCGGGTGTGCTGGCATTCCTGGGGACACTAGGGTGCCTACAGGAGCCCAGGGAAGGAGCAGAGAGGGGTGAGGTCTCTGCCAGCCCCCATGGGTGGCACTTGTGCTGCACTTGGGGATCCACATTTACACGTGAGCACTTCTGAGGTGGGGTTTTCAGTAGAACCCTGTTTCTGTGGGTAACCCTCCCCTCTCCCCTGCTTGGGGAGCTCTGGGGAAAAAGGGGATCCCCTTCCACCCCAGGCAGGGTTAAAAAGCAGCCCAGACTCAGGGGGTGGCAGTGGAGAAGAGGTGGTTCCTGGCTGCAGAGGAATGCGGGTGGGAGCTTGGGCAAATGTCAGAGCAGAGGCACGGGGAGAGGAGGGGGTTTGGGGGGAGCACTGGGCTGGCCCTTTGCTCTTCCCCAGCCCTCACTCCTGGGGCTGTGAGGGCAGGGCTGGGTCATCCCCACCACCCTCCCTGCCCTGGGGTGGTTTCAAGTTCACTTTGTGCACAATGAAGGACTCCAGGGACACCTTGTTGGTACCTTCGGGAGCCTAGAGGGGCTCCAGGAGAGCTGCAGGGGCACTGTGGACAAGGGAGGGTGGCAGCCCACTGCAGCGTGTTCTGAGTTTTGACTCTGTGATTTGTAAATTGTAATTTTCCCGGTTCCAGCACACACTTACTCACTTCAGGCTTTTGGAACTGCTGGCACCTGCTCAAGCCTTGCAGGTATTTCTGCAGCTCGTAAAATACTGTCTGCTAAAGAAATTTACTGCAATTAAACAACTTAACAAAATCCTGTGCCTCTCCAGTGTCGGGAGCAAAAGCGTGAAATTAATGCATCAAACGGCTCAGAGCATATGGGAGCCTTTAGTGCTGATATCAGAACTGAAATGCAGGGTAGGCATGAGATGATCCCTCCCTCAGCAAGGACAGTATTTTAACTTGTGGGGCTGCAAAGGACAAAGCCCTTCATGTCCTGTCGATGGCCAGGGCAGGTGAGCACAGGGGATTTGTGCCTCCTCTGCCAGCATCCTGCTCCACTTTAAACTCAAGCGTTCTGCATAGTTGTTCTAAGTATGACTGGCAGTACATTTAAATGTTCCTAAAGCTCTCAATCAAGTACTTTTGGATACAAAAATCCTTCACCTCCTCCAGCGCTGCCGACCCAGCCAGGAGCAGGGGTGGGAGAGAGGTAGGGCAGAGCCTCCCTACAGTGAAATAACCACTGACTGGGCAGAAGCCACAGCTCAGCAAATGTTTTGCAAGCTGGAGTTTTTCAGAGCTCAACTGCTCTGAATCTGCAAATATTTGCAGCTCTGTCTCGTGTGTGGTGCCCTTTTTTATAAAGAAGTATCCTAGGCAGAGAGAGGGCCCATCTGTCTGTGCTGGGGAGATTGAAGCAGGGGAGAGGCAGAGGCTGCCTGAGGACACTGGCAGCACCTGGGTCACCTTTGTCCCCACAGCCCCCCGACAGCAGGGCCATCCCCAGCTGGGGCCATTGTCCCCTGCGACCAGAGCAGAGCTCCCTCACCAGGGAGGTTTCTGGGCTCTGCACCTGAGCACAGGGAGCTTTGCCTTGGAGGAATGAGCAGTGGCTGGAGCGATGCTGTCACACACCAGGGGAGGGGAGGGCCCTTCAGCCACTGCTGTTCCTTGTGTATGTTTGTAATATTCGGGCCAAAACAAACTTGAAACTCAATTTCTCAGCTCCTGTGAGTAAGAGAAAGCTGCTGGTGCCCGTGGCAGGGGGACAGTAGCTCACTGTTCAAGAGCTGCCACTGCAGGGCTGGGGTCACCGGTTGGCATCTCCCAGCAGGGCCCACTCCCAGCCCTGCCCCACACGGGTCTCTCCAGGCAGTCAGAAGGGAGGGAGTCTGCAGGCCTTTAACAGGCTTCCCTGGTCGATGGAAAACACCTGGACACTGAGCTTTATTTATTTATCTACTGGCACTGGAGCCATGTGGAAGGAGCCCTGTCCTCAGAGGTCAGTGGGTGGGAGGAGGGATTTGTGGGGCACAGATGGTGTGGGGAGCCTGGAGCCAGCTTGCACCCCCTGTGCTTCTGGAACAGTGCAGAAAATCCTCATCAGAGGGGAATAAACCTGCAGTGGTCTTTCTTTCCCTGCAGTGCCTGGCTTTGGGTGTGAGGGCAGAGCCCCAGGGTGGGGGTTTGGACTGATGGTGCTTGGGCTCTGGTTTGCATCATTCCAGGCCAGAAAGAATCAGCCTTGTCCTTTACAGTTTGTTTCCAAAAACAGCTCTTTGCTTGGATACTTCTCCCATGAATTGATGCAGAGCTGATTTATTGGAATGGATGGGACTCCTGGTATTTACCTCGGTGGTAACAAACAGCCAGAGAGAAGCTGTTGATCCTGAATATAACTCAGTAGGAACCTGGTCCAGGGGTGGAGCAGAATTGCCTTAAACAGAAAATTTTAAGGGGCTTTATTAGGCAGTCAATTCTTTAAGAAAATGTGATTTCAGATACCTGTAACTAATAAACCTCAAAATTCAGTGGCTGCAGGCGAGAAAAACATATACCAAAGGCAGAGTGAGTTGGCTGTATAAACACTGCAATAAAACTTGCTTAAAAGCCCTGGAGAGAAAAATTTAGAGGTGAAAAAGCAAGAATTCATGGAAGTGCGGGTGGAAACTTCCTGAGACCTGCAGCAGCTGCTACTTTAGGGCAGAGCTAAAGAAAGCCCATATGGCTGTGTGTTCTTCTGTAAAAAGTAAGATTATGTTTATATTAATCTAATTTGAGCTTTACTTTTCAACTCCCTTTCTTCAGCCAAATCACAAAAGAATCACCCTCTCCACAGCGAGAGTTTTATAGATTATTGCTTGATTTCAACAAATGTTACAAAAAATGTTGACATCACCAGGGGCAAAGCAGGAAGAGCAGGAGCTGTATTTATCGTGGCTCCACAAAAGGACTGATGCAAGGCCAGCCCCTGAGCGCTGCTGTGTGTCACTGGCACCACTGGCTCCGGGGCCAGTGTCTGCAGTGTCTGCAGTGTCACCAGTGTCTGCAGTGTCACCAGTGTGACCAGTGTCACCAGTGTCTGCAGTGTCACCAGTGTCTGCAGTGTCACCAGTGTCAGCAGTGTCTGCAGTGTCACCAGTGTCAGCAGTGTCACCAGTGTCTGCAGTGTGACCAGTGTCTGCAGTGTGACCAGTGTGACCAGTGTCTGCAGTGTGACCAGTGTCTGCAGTGTGACCAGTGTGACCAGTGTCTGCAGTGTCACCAGTGTCTGCAGTGTCACCAGTGTCTGCAGTGTCTCCAGTGTCTGCAGTGTCTCCAGTGTCTGCAGTGTCACCAGTGTCTCCAGTGTCTGCAGTGTCTGCAGTGTCACCAGTGTCTGCAGTGTCACCAGTGTCTGCAGTGTCTCCAGTGTGACCAGTGTCTCCAGTGTGACCAGTGTCTGCAGTGTCACCAGTGTCTGCAGTGTCTCCAGTGTCTGCAGTGTCACCAGTGTCACCAGTGTCTGCAGTGTCACCCGTGTCTGCAGCATCACCAGTGTCTGCAGTGTCTGCAGTGTCACCCGTGCCTCCAGTGTCACCCGTGTGTCCCAGGGCTGGCAGCAGCAGCCTGTCCCGTGAAGTCCCCGCTGTGCCAGGCTCTGCTGCTGCCGCCTTTCCCCTGTGGCAGCCCCGAGCCGAGGCCGGCGCTGGGGAGGTGTGTGCCCTGCTGTGTCTGGCAGAGGCTGCTGCTGTCTGCGCTGCTCCGGGCGCTGACACGTCAAGGAAACACCTCCACATCCTCCGGGCAGAGTTAATATTTGGCCAGAGCTAAAATACACCCAGCGCTGCTCGGCTGACGCCTGGCTGCGGCCCAGCCCTCCCCAGCCTGCGGGCGCTGCCGGGCTCCGCTCCCGCCTCGCTCGGGGCTCCACACCGGCCCTCGGGATTTAAACAAAGCACGCGTGGATCTCTGCACAGGGGTGCCTGGGCAGTGCCCGCAGCACAGCAAGCATTAAGGGCCGAGGAGAAAAACAATTGAGCTGCTCGGGCAAAATGTTAGCGGAGCGGCTCTGCAAATACTGGGGGGGTTCTCTCAAAGGTAAAGAAGCAGCCGGAGGTTGAGAGCTGTGCTCTGAATATTCACGGGGCTCTGCTGGTCCTCAGCTGCCGCTGGCTCACATGGGGCAAGGAAGCCTCCAGCTGTTCACCTCTGCAGTTCGGTCATTCTCATCTCAGCATGTTGCTTGTTCTTTTTAGCCTTCTGATAATTTACATTTTTGTAATGGAGTTTCTCACGCATTTTCATGTAAATAAAGTGATGTTACTGTAACTGTTTCTTTCTTGGTGACATTTCTCTCTTAGGGAAGAGAAATTTGATAAACTTCTAGTTTGACCAGTGTGGCTAAAGAGGTGACAACCTTCATTCTCCACTCCCTGGCCATTGTCCAAAATCTATATAAATCGAAATCAAGAAATAAACTCCCTCTTCCTTGCCCTGACGTCTTGACTGTGTACTTATCATCCTATAGCGACATCAGCACGCTACGGAAAAGGCTGGAAAAGGCTTATTATTGTAATAAGTTAGCCGAGACTCCAATATCTTCATGGGGGATAAGCCAATTTACCATTTACATCGCTTATTTCGGGCAGTTTTCACACACCCCGTGTGGGGGGCCCCCGAGCCGGAGCGCCGCACACGGGGACACTGTGTCCCGCCGGAAGCATTTTCCCGGAGCGCATGCACGCACTTCCGACTTCCGGTTTAGACCGAAAGCAGTTTCAAAGTGCCTGGAACATTTTTAAGTCTTTTCAACAGGAAAAACGGAATTCAAAGGTAACTTTTCCATCGTCCGTGCGTAGAGGGAACAGAAACAGACCTGCAGACACAGGAGATAGTGACCGAGAGGTCTCTGGAGCCCGCGGGGGGGCTGTCGCCGCAGCAGCTGCGGTCCCTTCAGCAGATTGTAATTTTTTAAACGGATTTCTAATAAAATACCCCGTAGGTAACGATTAAGGGCCCACACACGTATTGTAATCATTTTTTCGTCATCTGAAATTCGCGATCTAAGATTTCCCGTGTTCTGCCTCTTTTTTAAACTCTCACTCTGGATGTTACCCCCATCACCCCCGTGCGTAATTTCGCGGGTGTTACGCGCCGCGGCGCGTATTATCCGCGGCGCGTATTTTCCACTGTGTATTTTAAAATTCACTCTGGATGTTACCCCCACGACCCCCGTGCGTAATTTCGCGGGTGTTAAGCGCCGCGGCGCGGATCTTGCCCGGCTCAGTGGCCGCATTGCGTTTTCCGGTCCATGCTCCCCCCCCCGGGCAGCGCCTTCCCGGGAGCTCTCTTTGTTTTTGTGCTTGTTTCTGTGCTTATTTCTACGTTTAATTCTCGGTTTGTTTCTCTGTTTGTTTCCCTGTTTGCTTCTGTGCTTGTTTCTGTGCTTATTTCTATGTTTTTTGTGTTTGTTTCTCTGTTTGTTTCTCTGTTTGTTTTTGTGCGCTCCCCGCTCGGGTCCCGCTCCGCCGCCCGGTGCCCGGTTCCTGTCTTTGTGGATTTTGCGGGGCTGGCTGCAGCCGCAGCTTTTCGCTGCTTTGTTATTTGTGTATTCGCCGCTTGAAGTTCGTTTGGCCGCGGGCTGTTCGTTACCGACTTTGTGGATTCCGTCTCTCGGGTTCCGGCTGGGCTGGGGTGGGCTGGGCTCCTTTTCCGCGGCGGGCTCGGCCCTCGCCTCCCGGAACCGCCCCGGCTCATCAGATGTTGTAATAATTTAGCTGAGACTCCATTTTCTTCATGCGGGAAAAGCCAATTCTCTATTCACATCATTTATTTTATACAGTATTCACACACCTCGTGTGCTGATAGTTGATAGTACTGGCTGGTAATTTTCTTACTACTTCATTTTTTGGTCAGAAGGTGATCTGTGCTAAGATTCAGCTTGTTTACATTTGTCCTTTATGGATTCTCAGGGAGAAGATCTTATTGTTCACACAAAAGCACTTATTTTTCAACCCCAGAATAGGCTGTTGTGTTAACCAGCCTTTCCAAGATTGTTTTTGCATTGGAACTTGCAAATTGCTTAACTACACTTAGAAGAGATGACAGGCCAGCTATTAATTTAATAGAGCAGGCCTGATCTTATGAGGCCTTTCTTTTCTAATTCTTCTACCTGTCACAACATCTCCCAGCAGTGGTGAAGCAGCCCGTGCTTTAACTATGATAAGAGGAAGATAGAGGCGTCTTAGGGCTCAAAAACCAAGTTTGGGATGTTACTGTAGCCTCCAGCACAGCTCATGCTTTTATTACCAGTCTATGGCACAGTTCCCACCTACAAACTTGTGAGCTCCAGTGGGTCAGTATATCTCAGTTCCATTTAATAGTTTAAATTTCCTGAATATCTCTTGCTCTGCCCAAAGCAGGGCCCTTCTGAAGGTCATGCTGATCCTGTAAAGGGTTACAGTCCTCCTGTGTGGGAGAAAGTAAGTGGCAGTAAAACTCTTTCTAAAGAGGATTTTGTTAATCTGCAACTGGCCTTGCCATTGCCCTCCAAGGCTCCTGCCCTTGCTTTGGGGCTTAAGCAAGAGCTGAGCAAAGTAACTTCTCTAAAACTTCAGCCTTGACTGTGTTGATCCATCTTTAATGGAAACTGGAACTCGTGTCCCCGCAGGGACAGGGTGGGGAACAGAACACCACTCACCCATGTGGCAATGTCCCCAATAGCATCAGGCAGGGGCTGCGTCCTCCCTCTCACTAGCCACCAGGTGTGAAATGCAAAGCTCTCTTGCTTTGAGAGAGGCCAAATAATTTAATGGCTGGATTTAGCTTTGCAAAGAATCAACTTCTAGTGGAAGAAGATTCCTCTGGTGTCTGGAAAGCACAGCTTTTATTAGGGAGGGGGAAGATTTAGCAATGCCATGGTTACTAAGGGCCCTGGGCCACAGCTGGTGTCAGGGTGCTGAAGCTGCAGACTGGAGTCTGGCAGTGCAGGGAGGCACCTGACAGAGGTGAGGGTACCTGGCCACAGCTGCTTCTGTGGGGTTACTGCTCTTCATCTGCGCAGTGTTGGTCAGTTCTCTTGTCCTCATGCCTAGTGTCCCCTCCCGTGTCTGGTCTGGGAAGGAACTGTGGCACTGGCTGTGGGAGTGGTGTGTGGAGAGCCCCAAGGGGTGCAAACCTGTTCTCACTGGGCTGCTGACCCCACACATGGTGTGTCTTGCATGTGCAGAACTTGTCTGTGCAGGTGTCTTCCACGTGTGTCCTCCCCGTGTGCTTGGCAGGAACTGCACTCCATAAGTTCAGCACCTTGTTTTATTACAAAGATAGGCTTTTCCAGGAGTCTGCCACTTCCACTACACAGCAGGTAAGGGCACTACACCCACAACACGTGCCAAAGTTTAAAAACATCTTACAAAGGGCTCGGAGGTTCAAGGCAACACTACAAACCCCCTGCTGAAGTTGTTCCTTTATATGGTTGTAGCAACTACTTTATCTTTTTTTTTTTTTTTTGGCTTTGGAAAAAAAATTAAATAATAAAACAATAGCCCCAATACATGGCCCAGCCACAGCACCTGGAGGCAAACTCTACTTACTCTTGTCTCACCTGTATCCTTTCCCTGTAACAAATAACATGGGGCTATAGCTCCATGGCCCTTTCTCTGCTGCCAGCCAAGCTCAACGTTCTCTCCTACCTTGATCCTTCTTACCCTGGCCTTTCCTGTGCTGGGCCTGCCTACATCTCTGGCAGCTATTCACAGTTTCTAAAAGACAAAAACATCAAGAAATTTTTGTGAAATCACTTTCAAAATAAAATGTAGCCCAGCTACATTCTTAGAGTTTCTATTCTGAAGCCACATCCTCAGCAAAGACATTGAGACCTCCACAGTGTAAGTACTTTTTCTGTAGTTCTTTTAAAAAAAAACCTCTGTTCTTCCCCTTTCCCTCCCCTCCCTCCCCACCTTTTAGCATACTGGATAAAGTCTACTGTTTGTTTTAAAATAGATATCTATGTACATATACACAACTCTGATGTCCTAGTTTCTGACAAATGTGGCATTACCGGAAATGGAGACAGCCTGTCCATGGCAGTGAATCACCCAGGAGTTTTGGTGGACAAAGTCACCCAATGTCAGTGGATGACTAACAGGCTTCCCTTACACCCTCCTGCAGTGAGGTAGTAACTGTGTTTCTTTCCTATGTGGCAGTTCAAGCCCTGGTGTCTGTGGTGGGTCAGTGCTGTGGGCAGGAGCCCGTGCAGGAATGCTGGCCATGTCCAGCCTCTACAGAGGGCCTGTGTGACACTGGACATCAGAGTGGTCATAGCTCCCCAGGCTGCAGGAGGGACAACGGGCCACCAAGCTGGCTTGGCAGGGTGGCTCTGGGCTGTGTAGTCTAGGGCAAGCTCCATTTGTCTGCCACCGGAACCCTCTCAGTGACCCCAGCCTGAGCTAGGGCACTCTCTACCTTAGTTTGCAGCTGTGGGTGCTGGAGATGCTCTGCTGGCTTGTGTCACGGCTGGGCTGACAGCGGTGGCTCCAGTCTCTCTGCCTGCAAGGGCTGAAAACCGGCTGGCCCTGCAGCCAAGCCCCACTCTCTTGGCTGCTCTCAGGTACCAGCCACAGGGCTGGGCCCAGTGCAAGCAGAATAAGCTGCTTTAGGAGACACCTCTGCAGGACTGGCCTCGTGTTTGGTGGTGGTCACAGGGAGAGGCAGAGACAATGCTCTCTGGTGCTTGCCCTGTTGTGTCTTGAGGCCACTGTCAGAGGGCTGTCAGCAGGAGTTGGCCCTATTGGCATGAGCAGTTCCTGGGGCTGAGGTGGTGCCGTGCCATGGACACGTGTGGGGCCAGCGTGGCAGGGCAGGAGTGAGGGCCACGCTCCTTCCCCCCCGCTGCACCCGGTCTAGCACCATGCCTGTGCCTGGCTGGCTGGCTGGCTGGGGGAGTGTTTACCTCCCCACTGCACTCCAGCTTGCCATGCACGAGCCACGAGAACCCAGGAAAAGCAGAACAGTCCTTCTCGTGCTAACACAGACTGCTCCCTGCAGCTCCCAAGCAGCTGTCTCCATTAGGGATAAAGTGCTTTCACCACGCCTTAGCTGCTTGGGAAGCAACTGCTTTTCCTCAGCCCTGAGTTCCCTGTGTTGCCCGAGTCTCAGATGGAAGAGTGGTTATGTTTACACATACAGTACAAAAATTAAAAGGCACAAATTTACACAGAATGCAGCAGATCGTGAAGAGCTGATAAGAGTCCCTGGTGTTGGAAAAACAAGGATGTTGGAGGGATGGAATGGGAGCTAGGGCTGGGATGGTCTTTGCTGTCTGTGGTCATTACTTCCTGAGGTGACCCTTCTGCTTTGTGTCTGTTGTTCCAGCCTCTGCAGCCCCATCCCGAGGAAACACACGCAGGGATGCATGGAATGCTGACTTCTTGGGTGCTGACCAAGGGGAAAGTGGTGAACTGAGCTTGCCTCCATTTCTGGCTGGCAACAGCAAATAAATTATGGCTGCCACAGTGCAGACCAGAGGAGTTTTAGCTGCTCGGAAAGGTGTCTTGTGGCTTCTTGTGAAGTGAGGCAAACTTTCAGCCATGGCCAGGCCTACCCTCTCCACAAGGCTGGTTTGAGTATGACCCAGGTATGGCTGCGGCTGAAGGCAGATTCCCTTGTGGCACTGTGCTGCAAGAAAGGTCACTTCCAGGGCAGCAGCCTGCCTAGGCTTCACTGCAGGACTCATAGATGTTGTCCTCCATGAGTGCAATCACTTGCTCAAATTTGTGCTGGAGCTGGGTGCGCTTTGTTGTGGGGTTTGCATCCAGGGCAGCCACGATCTGTGGGAGAGACAGGCAGGCAGTGTGCTGAGGCAGTGTGGAGTGCCCACCTGCCAGCCTGGCTCCCTCCACCAGACCTATGGAGCCCGAATCCCAGCCAGAGCTCCAAAGGGGAGAGCCCACCCTGTCCCACAGCCCCTGTGCTCACACCCCTGGCACCCCTACTCTCCTAGGGTCCCTGGTCAGGGCTAGCTAGTATGTGACAAAATTGCACTGTTGTAAAAATTGCACTGAGGGCACAGCACCAGCCCACAGAGGGGCAGGAGCCAGCCAGGGCCACTGCCTTGATGGGCCGGGGACAGCGGGTACCAGTTATTTTTGGGGTAGGCCTTATCTGCATGTTTTGCTCTCCTGAAAGGGTCTACACATCTGGCAGCCCTTCTTCAGCCCAACCTAATGCCATTAAGATCAGCTGTGAATAGCCAGCCTTCTCTTCCAAGAAGTTGCCGGCCAAGGGACAATCTGCATCTATCACATACATACTGCAATTATGCACACCCCGATAATCCCAGTTCTGTGGGACTGGATGCCTGCGGGGTTCCGGCAGCGACAGCTCCTCCCTTCCCAGGCAGGCCAGGGCCCTGTAAAGCCCACTCACCTGGGAGCGGTATCTCTTGGCGTATTTGTATATCTCAGCCATGGCGACATTGGTGTTGAACTCATTTCGGTATTTCTTTATAAAGATAGAAAAGAGAGGGGAGAATATTAGCAGGGTGGAGCATGTGAGTTCCAGCCCAGCCAGCAGGCACCGACTACAGTAAAAGCAGATTGTGCCTGACTTTACTGTCACATTGATACAGCTGGATGTTTAAGGAAGGTCCATTTGCTTGCATCAGGATGGTCCTGGTCTTTTCAAAGCCAGCTGTAAATAATCATGCTGGGCAGCACTGCATATCCCTCTGTGCCCAAAGCCATTTCACTGGAGGGGGCAGCACATCACCTGCACTGCAGAATATCAACAGAAAAATCCTGCTTGGTGCCCAAAGCAAAAACACCCTGGGGAGAATGTTTGATTTTGAGGAACCTGCAGTGCATCGCTGGCAGGACTCTGATGTGGAATGTGGCTGCCAGCTCCTGTGGCTGGCACCAGGGCTGGCTGCCAGTGGCTGCCTGGGACTCAGGGCTGTCCCTGGCAGTTGTGCCTGGGAGCCAGCTGGCTGGGTGGCTGCGGGACTGCAGAAATCCTTGTCCAAACTTCCTGGCTTTTTGGCACTGAATTTTGCTCTCAACTCACAGTGGTGCCAGAGCTAGTTAGGCTCAAGCAAACTCATGGGTGTTTACTGCAGCTCTAGCTGTAATTGAAGATGCTTGGAATTAGGTCAGATGAAGTTTGTGTGTGGAAGTTTCAGGCAAAATATCCTTTCTTGTGTGCTCCTTTCAGCATCTAAGCAGTAGCTGATTGCAGCCTATGCACATTCCCTGCTGTTGCCAGGCTCTAGCAGGACATTGAGCCTGCAGACTCAACCCCATCCTCTCCACGCACTTACCCGCGACTCCTCGGCGAGGTGGGCATTCATCTCCTGCTCACTCAGAGGGGGCATGTCGTGGATTTGCTTGTAGTATCTCTGCACTATCTTCCGGTACTCGGGGATCTCCTTGGCATACAGCAATTTGTTGGTCGGGGAGTCCTAGAGCAAAGGCGAGACACCAAAATCAGGCACCGGGTTGTTCCTGGCTGAAAACATGATCCTGTTTGCCTGACCAAAGCACTGACATAGAGAGGGACCTCAGCTACAGCTGGGTGCAGGAACAGCTTTGCCTTTGGTCCAGCTGTCATCAGAGAGGAGTGTGGTGCCGACTGCACCGAGGCATGGAATAGCTCATGGCAGAAGGGCTGAGACACATCAAGGATCTGTGGATGGGCCTAATGTGCCTGTGGAGACACAGCACCATCCTGCTGCCCTTGCATGAGCTGAATATCCATCAGCTCAGTGCCGCAGAAGGGGGCGATGGGTGTGTGTTTTAATTTGCAGCAAGCACAGGCTAAAAGCACGCCCAGGATCAGGCAGGGTGGCTTGCTGCCAGGGGATGCTCTGCAGGTGAGGTAGCACACCTGTGCCAGATCAAACACTTGGGCTCTGTGGTGCTGTGTGTGGAAACTGGCAACAAGGGAAGGGCTTCTGCACGTATTTGCTGGGGTTTCTTGAGCAGCCACATTGATTTAAGCTAAAGAACAAAGCCATCTTACAAGCTGAACTTTGTCAGCTGAGGTGTTGCTTTTGGATTTTTGATGCGGCTTTGATTTATTTTGCACTGGCTAATCCAGCCTGCCTAGCCTAAATTGAGTGCACGTAAAGTAATTAACAGAGAATACTGAATTCTCTTGATTAATGTCAGCTTGGACACAACAGCCTTAACCTCTCAGCCACACAACTGGGTTGTACCAGTGGAGGCACAACTCTGCTGTCCTGCTTGCAAACACAGCATGAATAATTTTAACCTCAAGGCAATCCTGCCCTCCTGATATCATTACCCCAGGAATGAACTTGGCTGACGAGCCTCATGTTGCATCCCCAAGGGGAGCCGCCCCAGGTTTAGGGACACCAAAGAGAATGAGATCACTGTATCCTGTCACCTGGGCACGGTGTGCAGGAACTCCTCCCCAGTTGTCTGACAGGTGGAGAGGGGAGGGAGTGGCAGGTTCTGCCCACGGGCAGCATGCTTGGCTCTGTCAGGCAGGAATAGGGGAGCCCGGGGTGACTCCAATCTGCTGCTGCAATCTGTAGCTTGGCTAATGCTGCAGGGGAAACAGGAAACGGGCACCAGATCCCACAGCAGTTCATTTTCAAACCCAGTGACAAGGCATTATGAGAATATGGCCAGAGAGCCTGCTCGTGGCATTATTTTTTTCCTTGGAAACATAAAGGAAAACCATGCTGCCTCTTTTCTAAGTTATTTTTTAATTTGTGTCTGATTTGTGTCTATTATGAAGAGATGGGCACTGGTTTATTAACTGCTTGTGCACCACAAATGTATGGACTAAGTCTGCTCTCACATTTGCAGTATCGAGAGCAACGTGCTGAAACCAAGGGAAGAATCCAGTCGGGAAAATGCTCAGTGACACACTCTGTGTACATGCAAGCTGATTTTTATGCTGAGGATTATTCTTCCCACATTACTCAACAATTCGTTCACTTATACTATTGTACTCCAGAAAAGTGTTTCCATCTGCTGTCTGACTCCAGCTGACCCCTCTTCCCCTCATCTGCCACTTGACAAGGACAAATTGTAGGTGTTTCGTAACACATGCAAAATAAAGACCAAAACCCAAACAAACAAAAAATCAAGCACTCATTAGATCTTCCTCCAGCATTAACCTCTCCCAGCAAAGACTTCCTGCAGCTCTGGGGCTGGGGGTGTAGCGCCCACCCCCTCACCGCAGGGTGTCCCCCAAGTCATACACTGTCACCACCAGCCTCGGGGAGGGGGGGCGGGGGGGAGTGGGGGTGACTTACAGCACTTCTCAATAAAACTTATTTATGTCAGGAAGTTTCAAATGTCAGCACTGTGCTCAGCTGAGGCAGTGGGAGAAAAGAAAATATGCACATGGGATGTCTTCCTGCCGGCCAGCCCTGCGGGCCTGTGTGTGGCCCGAGGGTGGGAGATGGGACCTGGCCCACGCAGCCTCACGTTTGCCTGGAGCAGGCTCAGCTCCCCCACTGGTGTGCTGAGCCCACCGGCCTCCCACCCCATGCTGGACATGGCCACTGCGGGAGGGACACACTGCACGGGAGCAGACCACCAACCCTGGCAGCCTTTGGCAAGTCCCTTCCACATGCTGATGGATGGTGCCACTGGGATGGCCCTGGGGAGCCTCACACCTCTAGGTGAGCCAGGCCTGGTCTGTGATCCCTGGATTGGCACAGCCTGTGTTCTCAGAGGACTGGCTCACATCCTGGGCTTCTCTCCAAGTGAGAGGTTGTGCAGAAATCACCAAGAGCAATGACTGAGGTTTTGCCTGAAGCTACATCATTTCCCATCCTGTTACTAGGAGTTTACATTGTCCCTCAGCTACTTTATGGGATCATTATGCCAATGGTGTCCCCTAAACCAGCCCTGACTGGAGCTGGGCTCCCCTGTGGGGTCTGCCCATGTCCTATATTGGTGCCCTGAGCAGAATTGGCCCCTACCTGTGCTCAGTGTTCCCTGTTACGCCCCTGCCTAAGAACAACAGCTGAAAATATTTGTCTGCTTCAGCAGCAGCTCAGTTGGGTCAGGAAGCATTTCAGACACCATACTGAGTCAGCAAGTGATCTCCTGTGGCTGCAGGACAGCTCATGGAGCTGATGGATAACCCTAAGCACACAGCCCAAGGATTGGGCTCCCCCACCCTCAGAGCCCCCCAGGCTGGGGGCCTTGCCTCGTGTCCATCCTGACTGTGTCCCCTCTCCCTGGCTACTGTTTGTGACAGAGGAGGTGCAAATTTCAAGCTGAAGCATGAACAAAGGGGTGGGGAAGGAAGGGGAAAATGCATCCCTGGAGAGAACCAAAAGTCAGCTGCATGAGCCCCAGCAATGGCTCCAGCCCACCATGGGAGGGAGGCTGGTCTGGTGCCCTCTGCCAGGCCCTACCCAGCCAGCCTGGCCCATGTCTGTGACTGCCTGGGCAGGAGCCTGGCTGCTTGTACCTTGCCCAGCTGCAGGTCGGAGAGCGAGCAGGCGTCGATGAAGGCCTGGGCGATCACAGACAGACAGGCATCGATGTGGTCTGTCTTGTCGATGTCGAAGACAAACTGGGGGTTTTTCAGGATGTTGACCCAAAACCTCAGTGGCAGGCTGCAAAGGGAAGGACCCAGGGACATACACACACAAGATGAATTTTTGTGTACCAGAGGGAGAGGGGCAGAAATGCAGAAAGATGATGATAGAAAGGGAGTAGTAGAGAGGAAAACTGAGGGTTCTGCTACTTAATCTTCCCTGGTACAGACCCCCTGCCTTGATAGGGGCACCCTCAAGACATTTTTTCAGGCTGGAGGACGTGGCACATACAACCTTCTCTAGGTGCAGACATGCCCCTGCTCATTCAGCAGCTGCAGGCCCAGAGAGGCACCAGCAGTTTTGCCTGTGTGGGTCAGGCTTCCCCACTTGCTGCTATTTGGAGCAATGGTGTCACCTCTTTTTCCCTCTTTCCTGACACTAACCATCATCTGGTTCTGATAGTGAGCCTGGCCCCATAAAACACATTTCATCTGTCTTTTCTGTTCTCTCATAATTTCCTCTTTCAGTTATTTCACTGCAGATTTGGCCACAGCACAGCTTCAGTCTATTGCTCACCCTTCCTACCCTCCACAGCCGATGAGAGGTGAAAGCCACTGTAAGTCTTTGCTCTATAGGCCAGTGAAAGTAGTAAAGGGTAGGCAAATCTATTGCTCAATGGTTGTATCTGCATGCCTGCTCTCCCAGTAAAATTTGGTTTTAATTTTCATACATTGGGCTGGAAACAGTTCCTGTCTCCACAGTCTCCAAAGTGCTGAGCCTCTCCTTGACACCCTTCTAAGCTCCCTGCTCTCTCCATTTAAATCCTCTGGTTTCTTTCCTGCACTATTTCCCCATTGCTTTGGCTCCTCCACCCCCTTCCTGCTGCTCATGTCCCTCAGCACTACTCCATCTGGTCCCACTGCTGTGGTGCTCACCAGCAGGCCACTGTCATAGCAGCCGCTCCCAGAGCCTCCTGATTCCCTGGAGACTCAGTTTGCTTGCAGACTTAAGTCAGGAAAAGTGCCACTGAAGGGCTGAAAATGCAGAAAGCAAATGAAAAGGATCCAAATATGCTGGGTTTAAAATTTCCATGATATTTTAACACCTGACAACATGGTCTTGGACTCTGTCTCAGATCTCCAGTGCTTGCAGCTAACACCATTGTTGTCTCCCATCACCCTATTTCTCCTTTCATTACTTGTGTATGCCAGTTCTTTCTGCTTTGTCTGCCCATGCCTCCTCTTTCAGCTCACTGTTCCTCTGGGCTTCATATTTGTTCAAAGCTCTCCAATCCTCTGCTTGGCTTCATCTTTCACAGCCCTCTCTGCCACCCTCCCTGTTTTCCAAGTCCCTATTCTACTGTTAGCAACCTAATGATTAGTCCAGAACACCAGGGTTTTGCAGCTGCCGCTCCCAAGAGATGGAAGGAAGAAAAGAAGGATTTCCTTTCCCAAACCTGTTGGTCTTCCAGATGTGCAGAGTGTCAGGGTCTGTGATCCCTCTCTTCTCTGCCTGTTCCTCTAGGAAGTCAAAGAAGTACTTCACAGCCACGGGTGGCTTATCATCTCTGATACTGAGAATGGCTTTGAACAAGTCATCCAGGAACTTCTGGAGTGTGCCCTGCAGGATAAGAACACAGTGGACCCTGGGGAGAGCAGCAGCACCCAAGCCCACGTGTCACAGCAGAGGGGCTGTGACTGCTGCACACTAGGGGAAACCTTTGCTGCCAAGTTGGATAAGTCAGAAGAGAGAGGGGATGCCAAAGCAGGGAGGGAACAGTTTGTCTGTGGATAGCGATATAATAAACTCGCATTTGGGGTTGATTTCTTTTGGCATCAAGATTTTCTTTCTTACTGCTGGGATCTCACATCTGTGCTTGTTCTGTCTGCCACAGACAAAGAAGACCAGAGACTGCTGGCCATCCCTGTGATCTTTGCTTCAGTGAGGCACCATGCTGGGATTAAAGATGGGCCAGATCTGACCTCAGATCACACAGACATTTTTCTTGCTCCCACAGCTGAGCACCTCCATCTCCTGTCTCAGCAGCATCTCTTTCTGGGAAGATGGGTTCAGGTCTCAGCTATGAATCTCAAGCCCTGAGGCAGCCAGAATCCCTTTTGTCTGCACAGACCCCAGTCCATCCGAGGGAGATCATGTGGGGCATCACACAGCAGCAAGGATAAGCTGGGAAGCTGGAGAGATCCCGAGGAGCCTGACAGCCTCACTAAACATGCTCCAGCCATCCAGGAGAGGAGTCCCACTGCCTTTGGGGAGCAACCAGCCCTGCAGCGCTCCTTCCCCAGAGCAGACTTTTCCACAAACAATCCCACCTGACAAGAACAGGGGCAGCCCAGCTCCTACCTTGGTGGAGAGTAGCCGTGTCAGGTAGATCTCTGGAAGAACCTTCTTCCTATGGCTCTGTCTGTGGGACTTCTTATGTTCCACTGATTCATCAGTTGGGAGAACCTGGTCCCAGATAAAGCACTTGGTCAGAGCACTCTTCCCTGGAAGTGTCACACTAAATTTTCCTTTCAGCATAGAATTTCAATCGTGTATAAAATTCAATTACAATTTCAGTTACTGCTTTATAAACACACCCTTATATGGCTTTAAAAAAGTGGTCCATAACACTTAGTTTCTCAGACATTTGTTTCTCCTGTGCTCTTTATTGCCTCTCTCACCCTAGATGAAGGAAATGAACCCATCCATCTCCCTTTGCATGCTGACCTGTTTGTCCCCATGGGCTCTCACACCCCTGTCTGGGCTGCACCTCAGGCTCCCAGCAGCAATGCACATGGCTTCTGCAGAAATCAGCTTTGCTTGGATTTGGAAAAAGCACAGTATGTAGGAATGCTGGCTTTTTCAAAACAAAAATGAATATTACACTGGTCAGGTCAGTGAATTACTCTCTAAAACGACAAAGCAAGCACCTGATGTCCACCTTGGCATTGTTCCACATGTGAACTGTTAGTTTCCCATCCCTTCTCCCTCCTTGCTCTGCACGTATGCGTGTGTGTGCATGCGTGCTTCTACTTGAGCATGGAAAAGCTTGCAGAGAAAAAAAAAAAAAAAAACAAACCCTCAAACCAGGCTATAAAATATAGTTGTTGTCCGTAACACCTTTTTTCACGACAGCTTTTAGCAGCATTTAGCACTCGGCGCTTCCAGCACAGTGCAGCAGCAGGAACCCAGGGACCCGCTCCCGGGCAGCAGGCGGGATGCCAGGAGCTCCCAGCAGGTGACTCAGCCGAGGTGTTGCGGATGCTGACACTGACACTGTGCCATGCCACGCCCTGACCACGCCCCTGAGCTCTCGGCGGCTGGCAGCAGTTCGATCAGACGCAGCAATTTCTCTACCACCCCGGTAATTCTTTATCATGTGCTTCAGTTTATCTAGAGGTAAAGTTTATCTACAGATCACCTTTCTGTGCCTTTTTGAACCCTGCTGAAGAGAACTAATGAGCCTTGATGCAGCTTGTTCATCACATCTGACACTACAGCCCACAGACATAATTTGTTAGTATCAACAGCCCCCACATGCAGCCATCATCCCTGCAGCCAGGAGAGGGATACTTACCAAGTGGAAGTACTTTTCAGTGTCCAAATCCTTCACTGCAAAGAAGAGAGACACAGTGGCTCAGTCAGGGGGGGCCAAACCAAAATCCACCCCCACTGGTGACTTCCATGTCAAGAGGCTTCTGAACCCCAAGAATCCCAACACCAAGCTAGTGTTCTCAACCACAAGTGATCTCAGTGTTTCTCCTTGTTTTGGGGTTGTTTATTGCATTATGGGGCCCGTGGCAAGTACCTTGGAAGGTAATCCAAGGGAGACCTGAGGTCTCCCAAGGGATGTTTTAAGAGACACTCAAGAGGGCACGAGAGCAGGATGAGCACAGGGACACTCCTGCACTGTGACACTCTCCTGTGCCCTGCTGTGCCCCACGCTTCCAGGATTATTCTGAGCCTCATCATCAGGGCAGCTCAGTCACAAGCAGCTCCTTGCCACAGCAGGCAAAGGACTCCTAGAAAGCTGGGCTCTCTGGAGACAGCTTGGAAACAGGGTTTGAAATTCCTTGTTTAATGTGGATTTTTGTCTCACTTGGTCTGTTCTCACTCTGCACAGCCTGAAACCTAGGAATGCATTGGCAAGGGACTGAATATACGTAGCTGGGAGGGAGGGGACTTTTTCAACCAACTGGCTTCAGATTCTTCCTTTCTCTCATTCTATTGGCACAGATTGGATGCCAACCCCCAACGAGGGTGTGAGATGGAAGGTGCAAATACCTTGAGGGCTGGGAGAGCACCCTATGCCCCATGAGGCAGAGGGAGGAGACCGGATAGCACGTGTTTAGAGCCATTGCATCCACAGCACCCAGGAACGGGGGCTGGCAGCATCTTTCAGCATCCCCAGCCAGAGACAACCCTCTGACAATGCAAGCATTCCTGCCTGATCATCAGCAGCAGGGAAGAGGAGCAAGCTGTTACCTCTGCTCAGCGTAGTGTCCTTCTTGTCCGTCAAACTCATGGCCAGGGATGCCCCTTCAGGGATCTGTGGAAGAAGGGAAGAACATGCATTGATGATGGGGGCCTTATCAGTGCCCCCCTGGTCCTGGGGAGATCCCAGGAGCTGGGGGATGCTGGTGCAGTCACGGTTCTGCCACAAACATCCCCTGAACCTGCCCTGTCCCCCATTATGTGGAAAGGGAATTTTCAATACGATTACAAGATAGTGAGGTTCTCAAACCCGATGGGAACTGGGTGAATACCTGTATCTAAGATCCATTTTTGGATGTGGACACCAGGTAATTTGCAAAGGAAGGAGAGTTTGGCTGTGCCCAAGTGGGAAGGGGAGCGGCGGCAGCCAGAGCCGCGGGACTGGCGCAGCCTCTGTGCCTCTCGCCCCGATAACCGTGCTAATGAGCACTCAGCCCCACGTTTGTTTTCCAGGCACGGCTACAGACCAGTGAGGATTATGCTTCCAGGCATACCAGGGAATATGAAAATCGTTAAGTATTTCTGGTTTCATTCAATTTTAAACAGAAAAACAGTCAAGAAAGCAATCTGATTCACCATGTTTCCTCATATTTTTGGCCTCACTTCCTCCATGGTATCCCCAGCCCCTGCTCTCAGAGCAGGCACTGACAGTTGTAGCTGAGATTTCAGCAGGACTGCGGATCAAGAGCACAGTGATACTAATCAGCCAGGCTGGTGGCCCTCGGGAATAAGAGCTTTTTCCCCTCCTCTTACTGTTGTCAGTAATAACTTGTTTTGCATGAAGAGTGTTAATTAGTTTCTGTGTGTTGCAATATTAACGAGATTCTCGCCAGGGCAGATGTCTATTCCCTGGAAGCTCTCACGGAGCTATGGCAACCTCTCTGCTTGTTCCTGATGATCCCGTTTTTGCAGGGGAACCGCAGCTCACTCTGGAGGCCAGGCAGGCTCTGAGGACGAGGGGCTCCCCTGAGGTGTCGGTAGCTTTACCTTGTAATGTGCTAATGTGTTGAGTTTCTTCCTGCCGTCCTCCACCACCGAGGTGTCATCGAGGTCCCGCAGGATGTAGCTGTCAGTGCTGGTGGCAAACCACTCTGAACACAGAGGAGGGAGAAGTGAGACCCCAGTACGAAGCAGGCAGGGGGCAGGGGGTCTGGGACTGAATGGCTTCCCTGATGTCTATGCTGTTTCACCCACTGCTCTGACAGGCACCAACAGCTGCTGCACAACTTTACGTGCTTCACCCGTTTTTACAGACTGGCTGGTCTCATGCACCCGGTCCTTACCGAGGTCGACATCTTCCACCCTTGGCCACTGGGAGTAGGGGACATTCTTGCAGAAGGCCTCCAGAATTTTCTCTTTCACTTGACTGAGTGTGTCCGTGTCCATGGCTCTGACACTCAGGGAGTCCATCCCACAGCCTTGGAAGGAGACGTTGAGGTTCTGCAGGCAGAGGCTGTGTCAGGGGTGACCTGTCTGGTTCTGCTGGCTCAAAAGACTGCTTGGAAGCTGCAGCGTCTGCACAGCTGTGGCTGTTGCACCCTGGGCCCTGTGCTGCTGGAAATCAGGCTGAACTAATGTGGCCCTCAAGGCTTTACAGCATGAGAAGCCCTCATTTACAGCCCCAGGGGCTGACAACTCTGTTGACCAAGCTGGGAGAACATAGGGAACAGCATAGCAGCCCCCTCTCATGCTGTCTTGCTAATGGGCTTGACCACCACGATGCAGGAGGAAGGGTCAGCCCCCATTACCAGTCATGTCCTCAGCTACCTGGCTCCAACTGGTGACTAATGGGACCACCAAAGCTCATTGTGCAGCCTCTGCTTGATGCAACAGGCCAAGCTCTACTGCCTAAACCAGCTCTAAGCCTGCTGCAGGATGGGGCTGCTGCAGGGCCTGCAGCCCTTGAGAGCTCCTGGACAGCAGGACAGGCAGCTGTGAGGGCCTACAAGCTGCCACAGACACCCTCTGTGTCAGAGACCAGAGAGGCACAGCTGCTGCCTCAGTTGCAGCCCAAAGCTGCAGGGCAAGGAGAACAACTCTATCAGAAGCCCTTTCCTCTCTTTGTCCAGGTGCCTCCTCCTCTCACCAGCTGTGCAGACCTACATGCTATGAGCAGGGCATCTCCCTCTCACCCCAGCACATGGGTACTTACCCTGGGCTTTGCCTCTATGTTCTCCCTCAGCAGCCACTCCTCATTGAGGGTGTACCTGGCCTTCCCTGTAATGGCGTCTATGGAACCCTTGTTAATCTGCTGTTTGATGGCACAGATCAGCAGGAAGAAGGGCTCTCCAACTGTCTCCTGGGGAAAGGAAAAAAGACCAAGTCAGCAAACCAGACCTAGTGGTGACAGGTCCATCAGCAGTGCGGCAGGGACAGGCTCTGTGTGGACAGTGAGGGTGCCTCTGCACACCAGGTTGCAGGACTAGCCCACCCCAGGTTCTGCAAACACCCGGCGGGGACCATCACCTCCCCACCCCCACTTACTTCTCTCTGAGGCTGCTCAGAAGTTTTCAGACTGGTGGCAACATGACAGCGCAGATGGGGAAGAGGACACAACAGCCAACAACAGCCGCAGGCCGTTTTTGGGGATGCTGTAACTGTCAGCATCAACATCCCCCATCCAAGTCCTGCAGCAAGCACTGGAGCTGTGGAATACCACCGAAGGGCTGTGCCAGCCTGTGCTGTCTCAGGGGCAGAGCTGGGATGCTGCTCAGAAGGCAGGGACATATGCATGGCTGTGCTGAGTGGGGACGTGCACACATGATAGTCGGCAAAATGCAAATGTGCATTAATTTACATGTGAATTACACAAGAACAGGGAGAATCTAGCATACTGTGCTACAAAGATGCTTCCTGCAATCTGACAGGGTGCAGACTGTACAACATGCTGCACTCAGCAGGACAAGATAGGGCTGATGTGCACAAAAACCTAAGAACAGAAATATTTGGGCACCCAGCTTTCTCATGAACATGTCAGCTGAACCCCTCATTGCACTGCCTGGTTTGCCACTGAACTCCATGGGAGTGAGCCCACAGCCTGAGCCTGTGGCTCCGGGAACCAGCATTCATACTTCTCATACCACAGCAGAGCCCTCATCACAGCAAAACAGGATCAGGGTCAACAAGCTGTTCCCATGTGACGGCAAGCAAACACACTATTTAACTCCTTACATTCACCAAACTTAAGTTCATGGGAGAGAGGTGAACTGTGGCACTCCTGTAGCAAGAAAAAAAAAATGTAACAGGGAGCATCTATTTGTGATGTGATTCAGCTACGCAGTTCAATGCCAAATTTCTGATCCACTTCTGCCTGCTGCACTGATGTGCAAGGGAAACATAAGCTATTTTCTTAAGGAACTCTTCAGTGATAGAGTACATCCCATTCTCCCTAATGTTCACGTTCAATTTCCTTCCAATGAGGCAAGTGCAAATTCTGCACATTTATGTGTTGTGAGCCTCCCCCTGCACACACAGGCCTGCCATCTGAGAGCCTGCTCAAGACAACAGATACCCAATGGTTTTGATATTTCTCAGCTAGGAACTGCTAAATCCTGTTCAATCTGCTTCTTAATTAAAACTTGGTGATTTTTTTTTTCTAATTGCCCTATAATTGCTAAAGCAATTAGTCTGATGTCAATTTGGATGTGCTGCATTTGGTGCAGTTGATGATAGGGTGATACAGCAGGGCTGTCAGTGGGCACATGCCGTCTGTGCCAGCAGGGCACCTGCTTTCTTTTCAAGGGTAACTTCATGAACACTGGGAAGCTCCCTGGGTCTGCTGCAGGAGCCTCATGATTCCTGCAATGCTCCTGTGAGCAGGCAGCACAAAGTGGGGTCAGAGCAGGGCTGTGGGTGCTGGAATGCAGGAAGACATGGCTTCCAGAGTGTAGAGGAAGCTGTGGAGTCAGGGTGCGGAAAAGCTGAGGATTGCAAAGAGTGAAGAATGAGCAGAAGATACAAAATGTTCATTTTGGAGAGAAAGGCAGGAGCAAGATAGGACAAGGGGAGAACACTGACATGGAGACCTCCTTGGGTTGCAGTACCGCAGCCCTCACACTGCAAACCACAAGACACCACTGGCTGGCCCTGCACACGGGGTCATCGGTCTCTGACACTGGCCGTCCTACCTACCAACAGGAACCCTGTCTGTGTCACATGTGAGCAGGGACAAACCCGAGGCTTAACTGAGGGCCAGGCTCTGGAGCCCACCCATCCCCGCCATGGGCACCTCCAGCCACAGGGAGACTGCAGTGCTTCCAAAACCATTGAAAAAGGCCGAGTCCTACTGGTCTGGGAGCCCTTGTGAGTTGAAATGAGCATGGGCTGCAGGGGTCGGGACAACCTCCTGCTCACATGAGGCTGCCCTGGCTGCAGTGGGGTGGGCATTGCGGGGTCACTGCGGACCCACTGCAGGCTGCACGGGCAGGATTTGGCCTGGGCCAGCCCACAGGGGACACAGCCACCGTGCTCCACTGGCGAGATGCTATTTCTGTTTGGCTTTCAGGCTCAGGAACTGTGGGATGTTATGGAAATCTGCAAAAGTGCTAATCAGACAGTGAATTTCAAAGCGGGGAAAGAAGGGCTGGCAGGCAGGGACTAGAGATAAAATGGCAAACTTGTGAAACCTCCAGCATTGTTCGGAAAAATCATTTGGAAAGGAATCAAAACTGTCTTTGGACTTGGCTAGTTAGGAGAAAGGAAGTTTAACCAGAAGAGATCAGTGCTGATTCAGGACAAAAAAAAAAAAAAAAACAAACTTAAAAAAACACAGTCTGGGGCCTTTTTTTCCTCCTATTGTGAATGTATTTTAATGAGACTTCATTTTCATTTTTGACTGAACTGTTATAGGCCCTTAAAGCTACCCAGGGCACTGAAATAACTGCAGTAATGGAAAGCACAGTTCAGGCTGGCAGGACTTGAACTGTTCCATGCATGAGGAGCATGGGAGGGCTTCATTTTTATATGCTTGGGAAAACAAAAAGGTTTAGAGCACAGACTGGATTCACATGTTGCTGCCCTATTAACGCAACTCTGACAAGTTATTACAGATGTCCTCCCAGGATCACACTACAGCCGTTTCCAAGATGTTTTTGTGAGCCTAGGATGGGAACAGCACAGAATACAGCTGCTTATCCCAAGTGCCCACTAATTTTGGGACAATTATCTGTTTGCATTCTGTGAAGAACCAAACCTCCACCCCACATGCAAAACTTGGGTAAATTTGGACCCAGACATAAAAGCTGAATTCCAGAACCCTACTTTTCCTTTAACTCCCCAATCCTGTTAGGAGCCAGGCACAACGGTACCATGGTAGCTCATGAAGAAGGCTTTCTTTTAAAGCTTTTTCCACCAAAACTGTAGCACAAAGTAGAGACCTGGACCATTTCATCTACAATTCTCACTCAGTTCTGCAGAAACAGAGCTCTGCACTGAAATGCTGCAAGTCACCTCTGAGACCCTGTGCCTTGCAGCAAGCCCCCGCCAGCTCATCCCAACCCCACACACCCTGAGCCAGCCCCTGCCAGTGGACTCCACCGCCTTCAGGTGCCCTCCACATGTGCAGGCCACAAATGCCTGTGGCCAGCAGCTCCTTCCCAGCTGAAGACAGCTCCTTCAAATCATTTCCCCCCAAAACACAAATGGACGGGCTGTTAGGCAGAGCATTAATGCAAAACAAATGTTTTGAGCATGTAGCATTGACTTACAAGGGAAAATACAAGCACTTGGAATTTTTCCACTGCACAACGGCAGGGACTTTCGCAGCAGCTGTTTCAAATAGACATTGTGATTAATGGGGATAATTCAGGAATGAAAACCAGGCCCATCATCACATGTCTGACAGAGCAGTGCTACAGGCAGGCAGGCCAGCCTTTTTAACCAAGAAATGCCTCTCCAAAGGCAGCAGAGTTTGATCCTTGAACGCAAGGCACATGGGAGGCCTTTGGCTATCACTACTGTTTAAATCACAGCCTGAGCTGACACCAGCCATGTGAAAGGAGGTGCTGTCTGTTCCACCACGGGAGCTCCATCCTCATTTGTGTGGTGGGGAAGATGCCAGCTCTGCTGATTTGGCTCAAACTCCTGTCCCTTTGCAGAGCCGGGCTTGTGTCACCTGGGACAAATTTCCTCTCCAGACACTCCCATCTGACCAATTCTTTTCCCTTTTCATATTTCAGGAGCAGCTCAGTGGCTCCTCTGATCCCACCCTCACTGTGGAGCATGTGAGATATCAGAGTCTCCTGGAAATCAACTTCACTGTGCCTCTAGTTTGAAACCATTTGCTTTCAGAGATGGGAAAGAGGCTGCGGCGATGCTCTGCGCTCCCGTGGCTTCAGGCTGGACATGGCCTGGAAGGGGCTACAAACCCAGTGTGCAGCCATAGCCCCTGCCAAGAACCTGCTGCAGGTGGATGGAAATGCACATTCAGCCAGTGGCCCAACAGCTCTCAAAGGGCCCAGTCACCTCACGGTCCTGCTCCCACCACATCCCATCCTCATCCTCCCTCTGTGGGGTACGAGCAGGGGGAAGCCAGCTCACAGCAGCACTGCCCAGCCCCGGGGATGGCCACAGCCCCCCGGGGACGGCCACAGCACCCCCAGACCAGCCTGCAGGAGTGGGCAGCTCCCACCCACTGCTGCGTGTGGAGCTCCTTGCCATTAGTGAGCCATGTAATGTGCTCAAGCCTTCAGGCCACGTGATAAGGTTCCACTTTCCTATTTTTCTTTTTTCCCTGAGAAAGCCTTCTTGCACAATGTCCATTTTTAGCACAAGCTGGAGCTGGATCAGATGCCTCACATGTGGTCTCCCCGCCCCAAAAGGGAAAATCAGCATTTTTTTTTTCTCCAATGCTTAAACTACAGGAACAAAATCTGAAGATTAAAAAAAATTTACTGATTTCCTCTTTTCTGTACTTACAGTCTGGATAGCTGGGCTACATTGGCACAGCCATCCTCATCCACTGCTATAACTCTTCTTTTATTAGACTGGCTAACTGTGTCAGCTAAAATGCAAGATTATGAACTACAAAATGACTGGCTTTAGGACAAAAAATGATCATCTGGGATCAGAAGACATCACAATATGTATGAAAACAATATAGAATCGCATCTGTGGATGTAGAAAACACTTTGGGAAAAGAGATTTTTTCAAAAGCTTTTTCAAGGCTCTTCCCGTGGGTATAATGGGGTATCCTCCAATTAACTGCTGTGGAATCAATTAAGTTATTGCTCAATTCTTCTGGGGAATTCCAAACAGAACTGGCAAATGTTGGAGATAAAGCACTGAGCAGATGGACTGCTGATGGCTCTGAGATGCCAAACATATTCCTGCTCATTACCGAGAGAAGACCATCAGCCTTCTGGGACAGACACCCCACTTCTCCTGCTCAGATTTGTGCAGAACCACGAGGCTGCCTCTGGATAAGAGGCCCCACACACCAATGGGGCCTGATACAGAGCAGCCCCTGCCCCCGTGACCTTCTGTGGCTCTTGCGACAGACACGCTGACTGTTCAGCATGGCTGTGCCAGCTGCTCACAGAAACAACACATAACCAGGTGGTTCCCAAAACCTCCAGCCATTCTGGTTATTTTTCAGCTCCCCCATGGCTCTTCTCAAGCATAGTGAAAATGATCTGTGCTCTGGCCTGCCATGAAGACTGAGTTTACCAAAGCCCTGGGCAGAAGTGGAAAAGCAACCGAACTTCAGGTTGCTTTCCTACACCTGGATCATTCAATACATCAGTTTGCCAAGTGTTAGTGACCACTGGAGTGGCACTGCTAGCAAGTGTCAGGTCCTAGGCTGTCCCCTGCATCCCTCATCCCTGCTGCACACAGAGGTGACCCTGCACCCACCGCAGCAGGGGCTGCTTCTCTTACTCTGAGATAGCTGTACATGCAGATGGACATCCAGTTGGTGAGCATCTTCTCCACCACAGATTCTGTCCTCCTCAGCATAAGCTTGGGGTTTTTGGAAGCTGAAGCATCTATTAGATCCACCAAGAGGTCCTTCATGATGCTGGTGTAATACTCCAGTTTCCCATGCAATGCAATAGTAAGCAGGGAGGCCAGGTTACACCTGAAACACAGAATGGTACAGGGCTCCAGCCTGAATCCAATGAGACTGAACTGCTGACTGGCACTAAAAAACCCAACACACAAAGATAGTCTTTCAAACAATTTTCATGACCCTTCTTAATGGTGTTAGAAGTTCCAACCCTCATTCAGTGCTGCAGGCCCTCAGGTCAGCTTGCACACTCTTACTGGTAAGCCAAATGAGTGAGTGCTCTTCAGGGTTTATGGCCATCCATTTCTAACAGAAATGTGTAGGCAAGTGTGACTTAACTGTCCACTGAAACACACAGCCCCAGACACTGGCTGGATTGCTTTGGGTTAGGAGTAAATCTCCTCCAGCTGCCAAGTCTTTGGTTATGAAGCTCGTACCTGTCTCTGACAGCAAAGTCCTTCTGTTGCTCGAGAGCATGGACAAACACAATGAGGAAGTGCTTGTTGTTGAGTAAGGTGGAGAACAGAGAAATTCCTTCTTCCATGTTGGGTCTGCAGTTCTCAGGGATCTGAAGAAAAATTTAAAAAGCAGACTAAGAAAACCCTGCTTGTTGTTTGTCTCCACATTTTATCCCTCTTGATGGCAGGGATACCCCTACTGAGCACAGAGATACTAAGCAGAAGAGACCCTCCTCCCTCTGCCTGACACAGCCAGCAGCTTTGCTGGCAAGGAACAGACAGCTGGGTCAGTGACAGTGGCCATTCCATTCTGTTCAGCATTCCTGAGGATACCTGGAGCACTGTGGCCAGTTTGGGGCTCCCCACTATGAAATAGATGGAGCAAGTGCAGCTGAGGGCTGACAAAACAAATACAAGGAGAGGCGAAGAGGGCTAGATTTGGTCAGCTTTCAGATGTTCTAGAGGGAGACCTTACTACAGCCCAGGAAGGATCCCAGGCCAACGCTTCTTCATGCAAGAGGAGATTTACAGATCTGCCTTCTTCAACCAGCCAAAGCTGATCCAGTGCTGGTCTGTGTTAATGGTTAGCAACACCCAAAAGCACTTGCTCTGTTAGTGGGTTACTCACCTTCCACTCCCCCACCAGGAGTGGATGTGTTTCCTGGACCTGGGAGCCCACCTGTGAGCTGAGCTGCTGGGATGGCAGGATGTAGCACTCCTCGTAGAGAGAGGAACACTGGAACCAAGCACAGTGTTAGGGGAGGACACCTGTGTGCTGTGCCCCTCAGGGGAATAAGATGGGGGAGCCATGTCATTGGGACCAAGACATGCACGGGGCTGGCTTATGGAGCCTTGAAACACTTTGCAAGAGGCTCCTGAATGAGCCAACACCACAAGGATGGGGGGAGGCAGACGTCTGCACAGACACAAGGCTGTTAGGGCAGGGAGACTGCAAATAGAGTAATGTGACAGCTAGAAAACTCTCGGAAGAGAAAGCTTTACAGAAGACTATATCAAAATAGAGGAGTTCTGGGTGTTTCAACATATGTAACTTTTAAAACAGATGGGAAAAATGTTTAAATCTCTAGCATTCATATACCAGCCTGAATCTTAAAACCTCTAGTGTGCAGAGATATGGAGACTGCATAACTGAAAAGCCTGAGTAATAGCTACTAATGAAACACTCTGCAGTCATAAATCATCATCTCAGTCCTCAGCACTGACACACAACTGCCTCGGGGGTGAAATACAGCCAGAGTGAAGGGCACACAGCCACACAGCAGAGCAGTTGGTGACAGGAATGATGGCACCAGCATGTCTGGTGCAGCTCTGGTGAAGGACTCTGGTCAGATAGATTGGGACTGGGTGCCCAAGGGACATCTTACTGGGAGCACCACACACCCAGCCTTGGACAGGGAGGAGAGACAGAGACATCCAAAGAGCTCCTGAGGACTGGCCAAGCTGCTGGGAATTCTTGGGGGCACCCTGCACGGGACAAAAAGCCCTTCTCCCTGATTGCAAATTCTCCCTTCAGCCACTGCTGAATGGAGTGGAGTGACACTGGAGCTCTTGAGGAGGAGGTGCCAGTACTCTGCTTGTGTGAGAGCTCTTTCAGAGGAGGTGTGCAATGGCCCCAAACAGGCAAGCCAGAGCAGCTCCTGAGACAGTTGCTGCCAGGTTCTGCCATGTGCAAGCAAGCCTGATCTTGTATGACACCCCAGAAGGTGTGGCTCCACTTTTGATGATAATTAAGGCTGAAATGTGTGACAAGTAAATATATAACAGTGGAATGATTTTGTTACACTGTAACAGCCCCTTAGCAGAGCCCTAAACTGGATAGGACGTATCTGGGAGCAATGAGATGCCCGTTACACACGCTGTCTCCTTACTTTGGGGAAGAATGTCCTGGTGACAAAGTGCTTGTACTCCAGGAAGGGGATCCCCTGGCTGCGGTTTAGCTCCTTGGTCAGGTCTGTCATGTCTGTCTGCAGCTCTGCAAAACCTTACACAAAGAGACCCGCAGATGGTGAGAGCCCAGTCCTCCTTCCAGCCACTGAGCCTCATTCCCAAAGCCAGTCAAAGCTCACAGGTGATCACAGAAGTGCTCCTACAAATACTTGTATAAACTTCTACACAGCACAAGGTGAACTGCTTCAAGCCTGCTAACCTGACATCCCGCTCCTGGCCACGGCTCCTCAGCACCCAGGCAGGGCCTTACCTTTGCGGATTTCCTCCCGGATCTGTGACTCCATCTCCTCCATCTGGAGCAGGGTTTTCTGCCAGTAGCGCTCAGCTCTGCGGCTCTTTGTGCAGAACACAAAGAGAGCTGGAAAAGAGGAAGAGAATAAGCCTTTTGGACCCGGGCTTAGGAGCAGCTGCAGCTGGGATCAGAGCAGTTCTCTCTGACACGGGTGCAGAAAGCTAAACCCAGAGCTGGTTTCACACCTACCACCAGACCGGTATCTGCTCAGGCAGTTGTCGATTATCTGTAAATAAGTAAAACCAGCTGGAATTTAATGATCATGCTCTAACTGTCATCTTCAATTTAGGTCTGGGCTGTCTGTATTCAGCTTAACTGTATATTAATGTGTTCCAGCTGATTAATGAATACAGAATTGAGGATATTCACCACCTATATTACAGTGTTCATATCTGACAGTCTTCCCATGCCTCCAGAAATATGTTTCTAATGATGGGTGGTGCATCTAGTAAATAGGGTTCATTAGAGCCTTTATTGAAAATAATTTAAATCCTTACTATAAAGCCCTCATTTGCTGTGAACTGGCAGGTTTCTTGCTGCACAGTCATTCTGGGCATGTGATGAGCAGGGACCCTAGTCCAAGGACAAAGGTGTGCAGCGTGGCTTCCAGCCAGGTACATACATCAATGTGCCTGCTTCATATCTAAGGATGCTGCTCTGCTCTTCCTACTCAGCCAGGCACCTGTCACTGCTTGTTTCTGATGACAGGATCTTGGCCTAAGAGAAAGATCTTGCCTGTGATCAAGATCGGTTTCTCACATTCTTCTTTATTTTGTATTATAGTAACTAATAAGTATTTGGGGAAAAGGGTAAGTTTATAAATATCACAGGTTCAAGTAACAGAGCTGAGCTGTGGATTCAGCCAGGAAAAGCTCTGTGCTGCAGGGAGCTGTGGTCCTGTACTATCTGTGTGCCATACCTGCTGCACCCAGACTAGTTTCAGGTACTGCACAACAACAGCACTCAGACTCACCTTCGCACTTCCACATGCAGAGAGAAAAACCTTGCCACAGCCTGGAAACACATCATTCTTCCCCTTACCTACGACAGAGAGGACCAGCAGGATGCTGCAGATAACGATGGAGACGATGATCGCGGTTTCTCCTCCCCCAAGATGCAGCATGGCAATTGTATAGTTGAACTTTCCAACTTGGATCTGAGGAAGGAGAAGGAGGGAGGAAAAGCAGGAGCTGAGCAGCAGGTTGCCAAGAGGCTGGGAGCAGGGGGGACACAGGGCAGCACTCAGCAGACCTTCACCCAAGGACTCACTGAGTGTGTTGGCACAGGCTCCCAGGCTCCATGGGAGGGAGACCGGGCTTTGCCTTTCCCTGCTGGACCCTGGGCACTCTGTGTGTCTCCAGGGGGCCCAATTCCCTTCCTGTGCTCAGGGGGATGCCGAGGCCACACCCAGCAGGCTGTGATGCTGCAGTGGTGCCCATCCCAGGGCCACCATAGGGCTTTGGTGGCAGAACTGCTGGCCCATTGGCCTCACTGTACCTGTTGCAGAAGGCACAGCCCTTTCCTAGACAGCCCATGGCACCGTACAAGCCTGCCTGTGCTGCTCTGACTGGAAAATCACTTCCACTAATCACCAGCTCCTTTATGGCTCTGAACAGCCTTTGGAGCCCTGCTGCTCTTGCCTTTCTCCTCCAAAATCAGAACAGCTGCTACCCAGAAGAAGCAGGGTTAAGAAACTTTAAAGTCTTTGAAATACAAATAAATTAAGGGAATAAAAAAAAAAAAGAGACCATAGACGAGTAATGGTCTTGGGGCTAAAGCAGTGAAAGGGGTGTCAGAAGGTGCTGGCTCTGCTCCCAGTCCATCCTTCTTGTGACAACAAGCACAAACCACTAGAGCTCAGTCCTTGGGTCCCCTGACCTCCAGAAGGGAAGAGGCCAGCACACATCACAGGCTGGCAAGTTACTGGAAGCCATTTACAAACAGCTCCTTGGGATGAAAGGATTCCACAGTATCATCTGATAAGGAAAACTCATGACCACACAAGGCTTTCGCTTCTGGAAATGTGAGTTTCACTTCTCCCAGGAATGAGAAGTGAGAGAAACTTGATAAAAACACTTGAAATGAGGCAGGGAAGAGCTCCAATAATCTTAAGATTTTGATTAATCTTTTGATTAATCAAAATTAATCTTTGATTTCCTGTGTCATAGAACACCTCTGGGAAAAGTGCCCACTAGGGTGAAATTCCAGCAGCTCTCAGCCATCCCACTGGACCAAAGCAGGATCTTCCCACCACCTCCACCACCAGACACACAGCTCCATCCTGAGGGAAACACAGCCCTAGCTCTAGGAGCATTGATAAGGGCATGGCTGCTGCCAGTGGAAGGCTCCAGATAATCGATAGCTTTGATCTCTACCCTGGCACATGGTCCAAGAGCCATGATGCTGGACAGGGACAGGAGCCACAGCAGGACAAGAGCACCTGGGCAGGTTCATTCAGCAGCCTCACAACCACATGCCCAGCCTTAGGATCTCCACTTTTTCCCTCTGAAATGCTGCAATGAGGCAGCTCCTTAATGTGTTTTGAGTCTTTTACCCCATCAACTCAGCCTTTTGCATTTTTCAGAGAAAAAAATCCACGGATGTTGTTTAATTCAATGTCTAAACTGTTTGGTCATGAATAAAGATGGGCCTGAAGGTCTTGACAAGTCTCTCTTGTTTAGTTGGACAGCACTACTCAACACTCAGTGTGACCCAGGCAAGGCCCTTGCACATGCCTGCCCTCTGTCTCCAAAGCCATTTCTCATGTGTGATAAGGCAGCGGCCACTTGTGGAATGGCCTGCAGGTGAGGGCCCCAACCACATCTGTAGGTTTAGTAAGGGTGCACAGGTAGGAATATAAGCAGATTAATTAGCTGCACTTTCATTGCTGGTGCACTCTGAACAGCCTTGTGATGTTCAGGGCTGGGTATCGCTCTCCAGCTTCCAGGGAATTTTGCCCTGATTGGTTAATGTCACACCAAGACTAGCAAACTCAAAAATTCCCTTTTTTTCCACAACGGGATTCCCCAGTTTCTCAGTTCTTACAAAAAAAAAAAAAAATTACCCTTTTTAAAATTCATGTCAAGATGACTCAAGAAATTTTCTTACTTCTGCATTTCCATGTTTCCAGTTTGCAACAGAATTTCATACACCTCAGATTGTTGCCAGTAAACTGGACAACCCTGTCAGGGAATTTGTAGTGTATCCTTGTGGCACTGGGCAGCCCAATTCCACAGCTCCACAGTTCCCTCCAGCTCTCCTTCCCCTCGCTGACCTTGCCTCAGGCTCCCATCCACCCCCTGCCAACACAGACGGGGAAAGGGCACCCAGCTCTCCCACAGAGGAAGAGGAATTTTCCCTCCAGATACAAAGAGCCATGGTCACATCCCTGCATGGCCATGGGGGAAACTGAGGCAAGCACAGCAGCTCAGTCCAGCCCTCTGGAAAACAGGCCACTAACAAAGTGTGGTGAATTTGCAGACACAAAGAAACAGCAGCCCTGAATGCTGAACTCTTTGCAGGGAGAAAGCAGCAGGTTTTAGAATCCCTGAGTGAGAGGAAGCCCTCTCACCCTGGCAGTCACACTGTACGGACCCAGCAGGGACCCAGCTCAGCGAAGGCTGGACTCTCATGGCTACTCGTAGCCCTTCTGCTGGTGGGAGCAGAGCCGATGGCTTAAAGCTGTAAGGAAATCCCCAAACATCTCCTGAGGAGCAGAAAATCCATGCAGGTGACAACACCTCACATGCCTGAGACCTCACTGTGCCTGACAGGGCTGCCCAGCCTCCCCTGGGCACAGCGCAGGAGCTCAGCAGGCAGCAGCCAGTACCCCACGCTTGGAGCACAGCAGCCCCTCACCAGAGCTCGGGGCATTGCTGAGCAGCTGCCAGCACGGCGTGCTTTGTTCTCTCTGCCCCTGTGCAGCCCCCAGCAGCGAGCTGGGCAGCTCCTTCCCAGCGGGGTCTGCAGCAGGACCCCTCTGCCCACGCGCTCACCGCTCCGCACTCACCGTCACCGGCAGCTGCCTTTCCGAGGAGCTCAGTGACTCGTTGATGGAGCAGTGGATGACTTTGTCTGAAACAATCTGGATCTCACATGAGATCAGACCGATTTTCACCTGGTACTCATTGCTCTCCAGGCCCAGGCTGTCAGGCTCTTTCTAAAGACAGAAATAAAATCAGGATGTCAGGCTGCAGCATAGAAGTTAGAATTGCAATCTATCTTCCTGCTTTACTTTCCATATTCCCTGCTGTTTTGCAGACCTGGGAAGACTCTCCCTCCCCAAGGACTTTTTTCCAGCACTCCACAGGAAAGCCAAAACCGGGCCATTCCCCATTTTCCTGTTTCCCATTCTTCACTCAGCATGGGGCATAGGATGAACAAGCCCCTCATGGAACCTGGAAAAATCTGCTTTTGATCAGGCCTGCTGCGCATGGAAGATAAGGATGTAAGCGCCCATCTGGGAGCAGGGAAGGATGTACAACGGAGGGGACGGCCAAGGGATGCGCCTGCAAAGCCTGAGAAAGGGGTAGCACATTTCTGGAGCACGCTGCAAACCATTAGGATATCCTGCAGCAAACAATGGCCTTTGAATTACTATTGCTCATTGTCCAGGCTGCTCAGCTTCTGCACCCCAACTTCCCTGTGAGCTGAGCTGAATTCAGTAGCCAAAAGAGAAGAATGAATGATCCGTTTCTGCAGGAATAAACACCTATTGTCAGGCTCTTCTGCAGCACCTGCCTGGTTTCAGGCCAGGGCATTGTAGTTCTTTTCCATATGTCCAGTATTTCATTTAGCCCCTTGCTACAACACCCTCCCAGGGCAGCTCTCTGGCATCATGCTTCAGAAGGCATCCCCAGACCAGGCTGTGTCTCCTGGGGTGGAGAGATGCAGAAGCTGCAAGCTGAGCCAAAATCACCTGCTCCTGCCTCTCCCACCCAGCCCCTTCTCTCTCCTGTGTCTGTGAACAGTCCCTGTGCTGGTACTTAGGACTGCAGAGATGGCAGCACCCAGAGCGAAGCAGAGCTGTAACAGCCACCCTCTTACATGTATGACCAGCGTTAAGGGCTCGCCAGGATGGTGCTTGATCCACTTCTCCTTCTTGGCTGTGGAGAACTGGGGGTCAGCATAGTACCCCAGGCTGAATTTGCTGATGTGCAGGGCCTCCTCGGGGTACATCTCCTCATCCAGGGCCGAGCGCTCGTCTGTGTAGAGGCGCCCGTTGAGGTAGAAATCAACAGGGGCTGGCTTGCTCCCCACAGTGACATTGGAGGCAGCTGGAGAGGGGCAGGTGATTGCCGTGTCAGTGTGAACCCTACAGCGCTGAAAGCAGGAGTGTGAGCACGTCAGAGCCCAGCACCATGAGTGCTCCCAGCCCATCCATGGGCCAAGGCCCCAGCTTTACCCCTTCTGGCAGCAGGGGTGCCATCAGGGCAGCCCTGCCCCATCACCGGGCCATTCCCGGCCGAGACACCCACCGTGTGCTCCCTGCCAATGCCACGGACAGCCATGGACACGTTCTGCACCAGCCCAAAGCCTCTTCCTTCCAGGGTGATGATCCTGCCCCCGCTGGGAGAAGGGAAGAAAGAGAGGGTGACGACTGCAGAGGACAGTGCAGCAGTGGGATGTGATGGCTGCATCTTTCTCCTGTCATTTTCTCAGAGATGTTTCCAAGCTGCCTGAGCAGATAATGTGACCCAACAGCCAAAGCCTTCCTCCTACTTACAGCAGAGATCCACACACCTACCACAATATCAGGGAGGAAAGGAAGGAAGGAAGGAAGGAGGACTAGATGCTCTGGTGGAAAGGGGGGAGCCTCTTCCAGCATCAGTGAGCTGTCCTCCTTACTCCCACTGCCCAGAAGAGCAGCCTCTGCATGCCAGGGTATGCAGCAGCCATCCTGGCCACTGGCCATGTAAAGTGACCTGTAAAGAGATGGCCAGGAGACATCCCCTGCCCTTGCCCTGACCCTTGTACCTGCCCCTGTCTCTGGCCCTGCCCTGCAGCAACCCACACAGAACTGTGAGGCTTGGAGAGGGAAACATCCCTCATCCTGCATCTTCCAGGAACTTCCAATTTAGATCAAAATGTGAAAGTTGCTGTGTTCTGAATCTGCCTGGGCCTCTCACTGTGCAGTCAACTAACAAGAATAATGAGCAGCCCCAATGTGCACAAGGCAGAGCAATGGCTGGAGAGCCATCACCACTCATCTGCACCCGAGATCAACCTTCCCCTTCCCCTGTATTTCCAGGAAACAGGCAAGACTCACAAGTCCTATTATCTGAAGAACACTCCAGGCACAGTGATTTTGGGCACCAGGCCCCAGGGTTCTCTGAAGCCTGGGGCTATTACGAGGAAGTTATGATCCAAGTTTCTTAACTAGGAGCCTGTCATATCTCAGACTAGTGTACAACTTTTGCATTGGTTTAGGTTTTGGTTATATGGATTATTTTATCAATATGGTAAGAGAAATCAGATCCAGCTAAATCTTTACACAAGTTATTGGTACCTCATGGTCAACAGCCCAGCAATGTGCTGAAGCAGTCAGACTGTACAAGCCATGCCACAGGCTGGAGAGAGCCTGCAGTTACCATCCCTGTTCTCTGAAATTTGGGAAGTGCTCTAAGTAGCAAGGAAGCAGACTAAGGTGACTGAGAAATAGCCCAGTGGTTTCCTTTGTGACTACGGGCAGGACATTCTTCCCTTGTCTCTTTTTAGACACTGCTCTCGCCACTCAGCAGTTGGAAGCCTGCGAGGGGCTGCGCCTGGCTGAGTCATGGCTCTGCCTTCCCCCTAACATTCCCACAGCTTGCAGCCTTGGCATTGTGCTTGGGAACAGAGAGGCAGCTTTGTTCCAAGGGGATCAGACCACCAGAGCCTGCTCATGCTCGCCCCTGGGTGTGCTGCTTTCAGCGATGTCCTGCCGGCACGGCCGCTGGCCTCCCAGATTTCCGAGCCAGCCCTGGGTTTTTCAGACTCCAGAGGTGAAGAGGGTGATATTTCACCACAGTCTCCAAAGGAACAGAAGCCTGAGAACTCCACAGAGATGTGAAACTAAAAGCAACACACTTCAAAAATTAAATACTGTGACCTCAGGGAAATCCAAAATGACAAATATCATCTTACCCTCCCAGAAGTTTTACTGTCAAGAAAAATCCTCAGGGTGTCATAGAGCCCCCTGGGCCTCCCCAAAGCACTCACCAGGTGTGCACAGTATAGTTACCAAGGCTGACATTTTTACACTCCTAAATGCATCAAAACAAGCTATGGATAGTCCTGGTGTGTGAGACCTCTTCTACTCCAGTGCTGGGGTTACCCTGGAGCACCCCAAGAGCAAGCTAAGGCACCCTCTATACCCATCCAGCCCAGGGATGAGAAGCTGCTTTCTCCTGGCAGGACCCTCTCCCAACGCTTTCCCACCTGGAACTGACCCTGTCTTTCACTGGCTGTCTCTGCTAGGGCAGGATCTCACCTGATCTGGCTCTTTTTGGGGTTGATGTCTGATATAACCGGGTTCTTCTCATACTTGAAAGTGATGTTGTGGCTGGCACAAGTCTTGTTCTCGAACTGCACGCAGACCGGCACAGCCGTGGTGAGCTCTGCGGCGGGCATGGTGCAGGTGATGGTGCTGTCGGTGCGGCTGCGTGAGGACAGGAGGGGTGAGCTGCAGGGAGCCAGAGGCTGGAGTCTGGCCTGGGCACCCCCTAACCGATGACAAGGAGCTTCCAGTCACGTGCCAGCTACCTGTTCCTCCAGGCCTGCTAACAGGCAGTTCTCAGCTCACACCACCCCGGCTCCTGGGCCGATTCCCCGTGCAGACAGAGGGGAGGGGCAGACAGGGGGAAGCCATGCCAGCATGCAGTGGTGACCCCCATCAAAACTCTCGCTCTGACTTCTTGGGGGACAATACCAACCTTCCTAATGCTTTGGCTCTTGTCACTACTCCAGTGCCAGCCCCCAGCCCTGCTCCCACCTGAGGTCCGTGCACTGCTTGGAGGAGTTGATGAGGACACGGAGCTCTGAGCCAACATCCAGCCTGCTGCCTCTGATGGTCACTCTTGTTCCTCCTGCCTTCGGACCATTTGGAGGAGCTATGGACTGCACCACAGGAAGCTAAAAACAAAAGGGAAATCTGTTTTCTAGCCTGGTAAATCTGCAGCTGGATATTCCACACTGTACATGGGAATTGATTCAGAACTTTGAGTAAGTGTCCAGCACTGGGAGGCTCGAACAGCAGCACAGCAAAAGCTTTTGCTGGCAAGGTTTCAGAACAAGAGTACAAACACTAAGGAGTAAGATCATATAAAACTTATGTGACTCTCAGTGGTCCCTAAGTACTGGTTGTAAATGAAACATGGGGTCAAACAAGAGCCCAGGATCCCACCATTCCCTTTGGATTTCCAGCAGGAGGTCCAGAGCCAGTGACAGCACAAGGTTAATCAATAAAAGGAAATTTCTCACTCATTCCCTCCCTCACCATCTCAGCCCTTCCAGATCCATGTCCTCCTAAACCCAAGGATAATGTTAAAGCCCTACTGGATGATGGCCTTGAGACTGGTAAAATGGCCACCTGGGTTTAGATAATTGAATATCAGACCCCTGCTAAGGAAGCTTCTAATCTGCACCTCTTGAGGCAACAGAAACTAAGGGGGAAGTTACTTTGCCTCTCGCCATTTGCAGCAGAAATTAGCATGTTATGTTATCTGTGTTTGCAGCCCCTGGAAATCTTCCTGAGATTCATGAGCTGGAGGCTTTGATAACTCACGTGGCACTGAGCCCTCTTGTCTGCTCACAGGCACCCCAGGAGAGGCTGCTGGCAACATCCCTGCTCCATTTGTGCAGGACAACCAGGGCAGAGCAAATCATGTTCTCAAGACCCTTGCATAGGGCACTGGTGACTCCCTCTCAGACAGACCCCCAGGGGCTGGCCCTGCTCACCCCCAGCCCATCCCTCGCTCATGCAGAGCAGCCACTCACAGAGCTTGGGCAGTGGGGCACAGGCTGAGCCTGCTGTGAGTGCCTTGCTTGTCAGTCTCTGCCACACAAACCCATGGATTAACAAATACCCTTGCTCTTGTCCTACACTCAGATGGCTTCGCTCCTCCACAGCCATTTCCTCTGTTGGTTCTGACTGTCACCCATTTCCACCGCATCTGTTTTGCTAATTTTTATTTCTCTGGGTGTCTGCAGGCAGCCGTCTCCTGCCATTGGCCCCTAACACACATATTCATAAGTGTAGCTACAGCATCAGCAGAGAGGATTATTCCTGTTCCCCAAAGCCCTTCCCCTTAGCCAGAACCAGGAGCTGCTGCTCTTGGTGCACTGCCAGCACCAATCACCTCCATCACAGCTTTGGCAAATCCAGCTCATCCATAGCCTGCTATAATGTCCTGAAGAAGCTTCTCCCTCCTCCTCAGCACAATTACAGATTAATTCTGTCACTTCTAGGTATGTATAATGGGGACTTTGAAAGATGTAGCACACAAACAATATCTGGTATTTCATGAAGTACCTTCTTTGGAAGGGCAGTTCTGAAAGTCTTTTAGACTTTTCCAGGCAAACTCTACAGTGCCTAAGCTCAGGTCTCACCACGACCAGCCTTGCATGGTGTAGGCTACTCCATCTGCATGCCATCAGATGTGAGAGGAGAACCAAGAAACGAGAGTGTTGCTTGGTCTGCAAATGGTGTGAAAGCTACTTTCAGTGTGACACACCATCATGCAGTGTCCCACCCCAACTCACGTGCACAAGGCAGGGGACTCCCTCCTATCTGCTCCAAGCTTTGCTAAGACAAACAAGAGAGACGAACTGAGAGAGACAGAGAGACAGCAGCTTTCTACTGTGCCACCCAAGCAGGAACAGCTCCTCTCCTACTGCAGGGAGGGACCTGCTCCCTAAGCTTGCCCAGGAGCTGCCAGCACAGGGCTGCCATGGACCCAGGCTGAGGCCAGGGACTGGCTTTGTTCAGCGTTGGTGCTTCCACAGGTGTTTCCTGAGAGGCTTTTCCTTGCACGTTAAGAGCTGGTGAAGGAGCTGCCCAGCCCTGTTCCACTCTCTGGGCCCCTCTACCCCTGTTGGACAGCAGCCAGCAGTGGGGGATGTGTCAGCTCAGCACACACATCCTGAGAATCCCCAAACCAGGGGACTCTCCCTGGTCCCTTGTCATAGCCCCCACTGGCACCTTAATCCACTCCCAACTGCTGGATCAGGGGCCCTTGGGATGTGAACCTGGACACCTGGAAACTGGAAATAGGATCCGAGAACTCCTGCTGAGCCTGGCCTGGCAGTGCCATCACTTCACCAGCCTCTCCAGCGCCAGGCCTGGCTCTGCTGGGTGCTTGGGTGTGCCATGCCTGAACTCCCTGAACTAAACACCCAATCTGTCAATGGCTACAGGTGGGTGAATCACACTCCATGATTTGCCCCAAATTTCTCACAATGGCCACCAGGAATCAAAGGGTTTTCTGGGGCTCCAAGTCTCTTCCTAGGCCAGCAACTTGCAGCACAGGCTGTCCTGCCCCAACTGAAGCTGCAGTGGAGGTAGAAAGGCTCCAAGCACTGCACATGCCCTCAGCACCCACCCAGCATGGCTGTCCATGAATACTGTCCAAGAACAAGGTTCACATAGGGAAGAGAAAGAATGCATGGATTTCTCTCAGGTTTATAGAGATGAAAGCTGCCTTTGTGAGACAGCACAGCACAAAGTTATAAAGGGCTTTTTATCGCACAATGACATGGGGTTAGCTTCAGTCTAATCCCTACACATTATTTCATGCAAAAACTAACACAATCTCTGCAGCAAAAATATCAGTTCTAAATAATGTGAATTAATGGAATGTAACTTACACAGTACGAAGGGGCTTCACAAGTCTCAAAAGAATCTCATAGGTTGTAACAGCACTTCAGCAAAAGAGGAAGAAGAAAACTGAATTCCTTTTTATAGTGGGAGAGTAGTCAGCAGAGCTGGGATGAGATAGACGCCCGCAATGGCTGAGTCTGGGAGCGTGGCTGTGCTGCCAGCATCCTGCTGCAGTCCTGCCACACCCCACACAGGTAACCACAGCTGAGGTGACACCTCAGCGGCTCTTTAAGGATCTGAATGTAGTTGTAGATCCTGTTTCTTAACCAGCTGGGGAAGGCGTGGGGAGCTGCACACTCACTTTAAGGAGCACAGGAATCACCAAAGGAGCACTCAGGAGACAGCCACTCACCACGTAGGAGTACCGTTCCCTGGACCTCCCTTCCCGGCTCACGTTCACCGTCACCACGTCCGAAAACACCTCCTGGGCTGCTCCGGTCTGGCACACAACTCTGTGGGCGGATGGCAGCAGGGCCAGGGGTGAAGGGCAGCAGCAGCAGCTGGCCTCTGCCTGGCCGCAGAGACAGGGACAGAGAGACATGGGCCGGGGACATGCGGGGGTCACAGTCCCTCCTCCCCAGCTCCCCTGACTCACGTCTCAGAGACGACGTATCTGTGGGGCAGAGGGGCGCAGAGCACGCTGCCCACGCGGACGGCGCCCAGGATGTCGCTGAAGCGGCGGCCCAGGTTCCTCCCACGGATGGTCAGCAGCGTGCCCCCCTCCAGAGGCCCTCGCAGCGGCTCAATCTGCAGCACCAAGGGACAGGTCATAAAGTCAGAGCATCACAGGACCCCAGAATGGTTGGAAGAGACCTCAAAGGTCATCTAGTCCCAATGCCCATGCCATTGGCAGGGGCACCTTCCACTAGACCAGGAAAGGGGAGAACCAGGAGCTTCTGGCCTTCATCCCTGAGCCAATCCCAGTGCCCAAGCACCACTCGAGCCCTGTGAAGCAGACAGAAACACCCCTCACACTCCTGCTTGCCCAGTGCACCCAACACCACTGTCTCCTTGCTCTGGCTCAGCAGAGGAGAAACCATCACACTTCTCTGCTGTGCTGGGCGGTGGGGTTTGGTCAAGGATCACTTCAGCTGCAAACACATCTGGGGAAAAACATGCTTTCTTCCACACACCAGCTTTAAACACACTCTTACATCACTCCACCCAACAGCTGCTGCCCCCAGCACTGTGAAGGGTCAACAGAGTACTGGTTGTGACAACATCCCAGTGCTGTGAGAGGACAGGGTACTGGCCATGATTGTGCTGCTGTCATTTTTCCCACTAACATGATGAAGACTGAATCCTATCACTAGCAAAATACCCTTTGCACCAGGTGACTCAACAGCATAGAAAGTCAGTGAATAATCTAGTGCAGGTCTTGACCCAGTCCTGTGCCAGGGACAATGCGCAGATCCTCCTCTGCTCCAGGCAGGACAGTGCAGCCAGTCCAAGCCCTTGGCACTATCTGCCACACCACATCACACCACGCCACGCCATGCGCATCCTCCACGCTGCCTTCAGGTCTTACCTTCCGAATCTCAGGAGGTGGGCAGTCTTCAGAGACCTGTGGAGGCTCGGTTTGCAGCCTGCAGCTGGAGCTGCTCTCACTCCAGAGGCAGCGGTGCCCCAGGTCCTCCCTCCCCAAGCACTGGGAGCAGTCGGCGCTGCCGGTCGCACAGTTGTACACCTCCACTGAACCACCAGAGACAACAGACAACATGAGCTCCAGGCCTGAGGCTCTCACAGCTTTGCTTAGCCTAAGGCACTCAACCACACACGGCCCACCGCTCCCACCACCTGCCAGCTACATTAAACCCAGTAAAACCTGAAATCCAGTGGATGAGCAGAGCAGTCTGCACATACAGTGACATGAGGCAGCACTTGGCTGCCAACCTGCAGATTTCCCAGAAGGCCTGGGCACTTGTTCACACTACAATATACTTTCGCACTTTCTTTTCCTTTTTCGTCCCCTTGAAAAAACAAGCAACACCCAAACTTGGAACCTTTTGTCAATTTATGCTAAATGTTTCCGACTCTCAGCATCCACATGGGAAGCTGCTTGGCTAAGTTGGCTCCATCCTGCCAGGAAAACAATCACATTGCTTCCACACTGACAAAAATAGGGTGGTTTGTGCTTTGTACAGTGTTTACAGTTCTTTCCTTCCCCCTGTGACCACAGACCCCTTTCACTGACTTCTCTCTCAAGATCTGCTCAGCTCAGCTTTCACGTTTTTCTTATACTGCCTTCATATCTCCATTAGCTGGTACCCTGGGTAACATTTCCTCTCCAGCCTCAAGACTTCTGCCACTGGAGTGCGGATATCCATGGAGGTAACAGTAAGAAATGCTCAGAAAACATGGCTTTCACACCCTTTTCCCCACAGGAGACTTTGCAGGAGCACATAAAACACAGAAACAAACACATTTGGCACTTCTGCTCACAGGAGCATCCTAAGGCACTTCACAAGCAACTAATGAGTCCCTCAGCCTCAACACTCTGCTGTGCTGTGCTAATGAAACTTCATCAGTACCAACACTGCCTGTGCCATGCTAACAAAACATCACTGGTATTGAGGGTCTCACCTATTCTCCACAAAAAACAACAAACCAAAAAACAAAAAACAAACAAAAAAACCCCCCAAAAACCCAAACAACAACAAAAAACACTTATTCCATGCCATCTATAGTCCCCCCAGGGAGTTACACTGGGCAGTTTTCCAATCAATAGCAGAGCTTGTATTTCTTCAATGGATTATCAAAACAGAGTAAAGCTAATAAAAGCTAATAAATATTGAAATAATAAACACTAACATCAGTGATTTCATTAAAGACATTATAAAAGATGCCCATATTTTTCTGGCAGATCTCTGATGCAAGGCAGTCTCTCTAATGTGATTCACACCAGCCTGAGCGAGGCGAGGAGGAGCCAGAGCAGCCCAACAGTCCCGTGGGAACTCCAAATATTCTGGCCAGTTCCGATGGATGCAAACATGGCCTATGTAAACGAGCTCCTTTTCCATGCAGGAGGAGGGGAATTCCACCACACTTTTTCTGCCGTGGTTCCTGCTCCCAGCACCACCCACACAGAGAACTGAGTCTTCTACACAACCAAAACCCAATGTCCCACCCCCCTCCTCAGAGTTACCACTGTATTGCAAAATTACACCCTCTTCTTTCTGCAGACAAACCAGATCTCATGCCTGCCCATGCTAGTATTTTCAGGTATTTTCCCTTTCACATTCATGGGGATTTGTCCCAGGGAAACCTTTCTATCCTGGTCACTGACTGTTGGCACTCGTGTCTTTCTCCCTGTCACAGCTATCCTCCAAAGGAAAGCTCTTTTTGGGCTCTTCTCCTCTGCACCTCAGATAAATGAGCCCCTTCTGCCACAGCAGCTGACACTGTTGAGAGGCAAAGGAGCTTGGGAATGCTGCCTTCAGGCAGAGACCTTGGCAAAGGGCACCGCCAAACCTCCGGCTACACCGAGTGTGGCAGCAGCTGTGCCAGCCTGGCCCCATGGCTGATCCACTGGGCCTGTCCTGCCTGGCTACCGTGCCCGAGACTGACTCATTTCCAGTCTGACTGCCTGCCTTCCTCAGTTTGCTGATGTAGCAAGGGCTTTTTTGGGAATCCAGCCATTCTCCGCAGAGACAGAGAACAGGCCAGGGGTGAAATGTGCTAACACATTTTATTCCTTCTCAGTAGAGAAAGCAAAAAGAAGGACTCAATTTTCACAGCATGTGGAATCTTGATGCCATGCTCCTGTGAGAGCTGAGGGAACAGTCCTGTCCCATCCCTTCTCTCCCCTGGAAGAATTCCTCTCCAGCCCACATCCCTGCTGTGACTGAGTGCACCAGGTAACCGATGCCATGCACCACTGGCAGGTGAGACCTGCCTGCACTTCTGGGCGGGGCTTGACTTTGGCTGGCTGTAACAGGGATGTCGTGAGTGCCAGTCTGGGCTCAGGGCTCACATTCATGGGGGGTGACTCTGGGTAAATACACTTCCTGCATGGGCCTGGGAGAAGGAACTGTGCTGCGCCCATTGGAGCCATGGTCTCTCTCCTGCAGCCATGAACTCTGCCCAGGTTTGTAAGTCAATGAAACCAACCAGGTGAGAGGAGCATAAAAGTATTTTCAACTCAGACCTGTCATCATCTCTGGACTGTCGATAAATCTGTCTGGCTTGTCCTTCAGCTGCAGATTCACTGGGAAGTGATGGGTTTTTTCTGATGTGTGGAGCTGCACACAACAAACAAACAAAAACTTACAAAATTTAGTAAAATAGGCAGTTACACACATACTACATGGATTGACCTTTCTTGTGAAGCCTTTTTGACCACTGCTCCTCCAGACACAAGGGTCTTATCTTTAGGAGAAGAAGTGGGACAGCTGTTTTGTTTTAATCATTTTGCTGAAGTCCCAGTAAAGGGCACCAGGACACAGTGCATATCGTGGTGAGCACAGAGCCCTGGGTTGCTGCTATTTTTAGCAGAAATGGACAGGAAAACGAGCAGCCTGGCCTGTCTGCACATTCTCAGTGCGGGGCTGTGATACAGGTGACGTGATGGGAAAGTGCTCTTCTCCAGCTTTCACTTGCAATATTGCTACTGGTGAAAGCCCAAATGTTTGCTGCATTTTGCAGGTGATGTTTGCCCTCCGACAACCACACACTGCTTTCCAGTAAGCATCACAGCATCAGGCCAATTCCCTGTTCAAAATAAAAGTTACAGAAATAGCAACTCTGAAAGGTGCCCATATTTTTTCACCTGAACTGAACTCTTCCCATTCAGAAAGGTAAAAAGCAGCTCTTTCCCAAGGCCCAGGGGCCAAAGCCACTGCAGATTCCCATGGAACTGGGAACACAGCACCAGTGACATCTGTGTGCCCTGCCAGCATCAGCACACACAGTGAGCCCAGAGGGGCAAATGCAGGAGTGAGCAAGGGAGGGAAGATAGCAGGTGGTGTCCCACTGCCAGGTGGGAGGTTGGGGGGGGAGATCCTTCCTGCCCTTGGACCTGACTCTCAGCCTGGGGGAAGCAGGGCTGGTAGCCTCACCCCTCGACTCACCAGCACATGTACACACTCCACGGCAGAGGAGTTCACCCACCGGGCTTCAAAGGTCCTGTCTGTCCCAAAATGGCATTCCAGAGCTGTCTCCTAGGAGAGGGAACACAAGGGCAGAATGGCTGCAACAACCTATTTGTACAGTTCTCTGTCTGCCAGTCAGGGTCCATGTCTCACCCTGATTCTGCCACTGGCACCTGAGCTCTGTCTAAGTCAAACAGGAGATCAGTACCTGATGCTAAAGGTGCAGACCAGGAGTTGTGCCTGGCCCGCAGCACACACAGACCTGGAGATGTGCCTGGCTGGTCTCTTGTAACCCCAACAGCTCCTCTGGGCCTTGGTGTGTGGAACTCATGCTGCAGTGCAGACTGAGAGCCAATGTTGTCCCAGGCCCCCTGTCCAAACCAGTCTGTGATTTGGGCTCAAAGTCACCTTCCTCCTCCTCCTCCCAACAACTACACAGAGCAAATCTCTAATTCAAACAAGGACCCAGCCGAGAACATGCTCAAAGACAGACCCCTCTGCTGTTTTCCTGATAACACAAGGATAATATCCTGCACCAAATTATTGTTGTGCCTGCATCCGGCAGGAAAAATTCCTATCTCCAAGCAGCTGATGCTCCACCACTACTGAGGTCTAACTACCCTTTGAAAACTGGCAGATCTGATAAAAGGCGTGGAAGGAGGCACCAGGCTCCTGGCAGGCAGCTGCTGGCTCAGCAAAGACACAGGCAGAATCTTGCCCTGTGCATCACCTGTGCCCAGGCAGCTCTGGCTCTGCAGGCTACCCATAGCCCTGGCTTCATGTCCCTGCCCGTGCAGTGCCCCTGCTGCAGCAAAGGGGATGGGGCACCTGTCCCTGAGGCTCCCAGCTTCAGCAGCACTCATGAGTTCCTCCAGAGAGGGAAGGATAAGAAATCCTACCCCGCACCCTGGGACAGCGAGCAGAAGGGGGGTGGAAAGAAGCCAGACTGCCAGGGCCTCTCCTGCTGCCCTTTTCCTGCTGACTCCATTTCCTGTGGGTTCCATGCACTATTGCTTCCTCCTCAGCCACCTCCAGCATCCAGACAGGAAGAAGGATTTCTCACTCTGTTTTGCTGATTGCAGAGGTCACAGCCTCCTTCCTGGAGGCTGGAGCTGTGCAGGAAAAGGCCATCCCATCTAGGCACGAGGGTCTGCTTTGCCCCTGTGCCAAGGGCAAGGAGGTGTGGTGGGAGTAGAGCCTCCACAGCCTCCAGCAGCACCCTCCAGCACGCCAGAACAGCTCCACCAGCACTTCCAAAACTCTTGTCTCCTGAAGAACAAGGAGCCATTTGGCTGCCCAGGATGCTGGAATCATCAGCAGGGGCAAGGCAAACCTGGCCCCATGAGTCCTGTTAATCTGAGCCAAAATTACTCAGGGCAGCTTTCTACAAACACCCAGGTTTACTCAAGCACCTTCCCAGTGCTCAGCCTCTTTGCCCCAAATTCCTCTGATTCTTTCTGGCATGCAGAACGTTTCCAAAGGCACCATTTAATGTCCACTTCTGCTTTTCACTGTTAGTATTAGCATGTCAGAAAATTTCACAAAAAAGGCTTTTTCACACCAAACAAGCTCTGCAGTAACAGCCTGAAGTTAAACAATGCTTCCATGTTGTACTCAATCACTGTGGCTCACACAGGGCTCCCTGCCTGCCACTCAGAGCTGTGTCCTTCATTCCTCAGCGTGGGCACTGGGGCCAGGCTGGCAAGGGGAGTGGGGAGAGCATGACACTGGCATGCTCCATGGTAGAGCAAACACACACAAGGGAACAGGAAGCTCTATTTCCCCCAAACACCTGACCAAACCTTCCCAGTGCCTTTAGGAACTCATTTACCTTAGAGAAAGTTGCATTGGCCAGTGAGATCATGATGTTCCGAGAGACACCTGTGGGCATCGGCTCCAAAGGGGCAGGTACTATTCGAGGGCAGTCAATTTTCTTCTGCTAGGTACAAAAATAAGGAAAAAAAGGGGTTAGCTGGGTGCATGCTGAGCATCCTCAGCAACAAGGGAAGAGGGGCCACCAAGATCCTTGATAAGACTAATTTCACTTGGAAACGAGTAGTGCCAGGTGCACAGTGACCATGTACCTGCACCTCAGCTGCCACTCCGGCCTGACAGGGCCAGAATGACTCCGAAAGGAGGGACTGCCACCTCCAGTGGCAGATCTGCCAGTGTCACCCTCTCCCACCCCCTGTAGGCCATGTCCCACCCATTGCATTGCTCACTCCTGCCGACACCTGCAGAGTCTGTGTTCCAGGGTCTCCATCCTGCACAGCAGCACTCGGAGTGCACAGGCTGCTTGTGCATGGAGAGAGGGCAGGACGAACTACAGGGGCTTCAGTGAGGGGGCTGCAGTAGTAGAGCAGCTGCATGAAAGGCTTAAATGAAGCTGAAAACTTATTTTAAAAGGTCGTCTGTCTCCCTACTTTTGTTCTCGTTTTAAATTGATGTCTCAGACACTGGAGCTGACTCAGAATTCCAGTCTATGTGACAAACCCATCCTGTTCTCTCATGAGACGTAAATCACACTGCGAAACTGCAGCAAAAATGAAGCCAGATTGTGCATGGCCCCAGGGTACATCCAGAGTAATGCCTGTGACAGTGGAGCCATTGGGGTAAAAGACAACAAAATACTTGGTCCATTATGCAGAATCATTTGCAGCAGGCAAGATTTCCTCTTGCTTGCATTAAAGGTTATCCTGCTGTGGCTCCACTGATGCCAGTGCTGCTGCAGCTCCAAGGAGAGGGTGAGCCTGCCCTCCCAATGCTAGGATGCCTGGTCAGACACATCCATGCAGCTGGACACATCCCTGGGACCAGACATGCAGCAAGGGGGAGGTTTCTCTCCTGCTCTCCCCAGGCCAAGATAGGGGTCAGGGAGCAACCTGGAAGTGCCTGTTTGACTGTAGAAAAAATATTTCTCTTCTACCAGGACACTCATCTAACCAAGCATAGTTGGTGCTGCCTAAACAAGGAGATTAAATAACAGAGATGAATGGGATAAGGGAAGCAAAACAGCAAAGCAAACAACCGGGGAGAGATTCCAGCCCCAAGACTCTTCCAAGGGAATAAAAAGAGTTAAAATAAAACCAGCACAGCTACAATTTCAAGCAAAACTTCCCCTGGCCTGGTGAATCCTTGCATGTCACCAGAGCTGGCACAGCTTCCCAGAGAAATACACTAGAGGACTGATTAACATGTCATTTTGCAGCCCCTTCTCCTGCTGTTCACCAGGCACCAGAAATAGAGCTTCCAGCTGACTCTATCCTTCACATCTGGATCAGAGGAAAGGGGCAGACTGTCCAAAATGCTGGGGGTGGAGCCGGTGCGATGCAGCTTTCCCTGCAGAGCCGAGCTCAGGTGAAGCCGTGCCAGCGATGGTTTGTTTACCAAAAGCTCCAACTGCACAGTGAAAGCACCGTGTTTCCAGGGCTACAGAGCACCTCTCCTGCAGCTGCTCACAAGAACATCAGGAGGCACAGAGAGAAAACAATCATGCCCAAGCAGGTCAGCATCCAGCCAACTGTACCACTGGAGCAGGAGATCCAAGGAGATAAAGCTAGTCCTTTGCTAATCAAGCACTAACCCAGGGCATTCCCCAGGTGAGCACAGCCCTGATGTCACCCAGTGTCACTGCTGAGACTGACACACCCAAGTCCCTGGCACGAGCAGCACACACATCATGAGCACCCACTGCCCCAACAGCAAGCGTGTGCCAGACCCACTGCAGGTTCCCCAGGCCCTGGCACAGGACAGACACCCAACAGGAGCAACCATCAGGATGGTTTTCAACTTCCCAGCACCCATCCAGACACAGAGAAAATGCCAGACACTGAAAACTGTGAAGTGGCCAAAGAAGAGGATGCTTCTCCAAAAGACCTGGGTATGCACAGGCAGGCACAGCTGAACCCAACACACTGCCCTGTGCTACTGGGAGCTGCCACCTGGCAGGGACTTTTCCATCCCCATTTCCCAGGGATTTACAAAATCTGGAGCTGTACATGGAGGCTTTGTCTCCACCCTCATGTCCTGCACTCAGAGTTGCCCACCTCCTTCCCACTGGAGAAGAGTAGAAGCCAGGGACATCTGACATGGGGCCAAACTGCTCTTGATGATGAGCACAGGGAACCCTGGAGAACTGAGTTAAGAGCAGAGTACTGGTGGTAAGGGACAGTGTAAAAGCTTGGCCTGGATCTAGAGCAGATTGAATGCTAAAAGGCCCATTTTATTTAAATTAACTTCAATTTAAATTTCAGTAGCAGGAACACTCTGATCCTCTGGATATTAAATCTGCAATTTGGAAAGGGGAGATTTTCTCCTCTGGATGAGCACCCCAGTGGTGCTGCAGCATGTTATTAACATACAGCAACGTCAAGTCAAAGCTAAGGGAATGGTGGAGTACGGCTGTTTCTTCTTGTACTCAAACCCAGCTGGCCCAGGATGTGGAGAAAGAGTGGCATTGCTCCACGTGTGAGAAGTCATGGAAAGCCAAGAGATGGAGCTCACAGGAGGCACCAGGACAGCTGAATCCTTGAGCCAGCTTCCAGCCTCCTCACACACACGCCAAGGCACGGCCCAGCGTGGTGGGGCACGGTGCAGTCACAGCTTACCCGCCCGCACCAGCCCCTCCTCAACACCAGCTGAGGAGGGTGCCCTGTCCCCAGCAGGGCACAAGCCATGGCCACTGCTGGAGGCAGCTGGGAGCCCAAGCAGCGTTTGACGAGCCTCACCTCCATGCGCAGTGCCTCCTCGCACTGGGAGCGGTTGGAGACGCAGCTGTAGGCAGAGGGGCACCAGTGACACTTCCACCTGGCCGAGAGGCAGCTGGTGCACCTGAAACGCCAAAGGCAAGGTGAGAAAAGTAGAATACAGGTTGCTCAGAGGGGCCACAGCTCAGCCCTGCAACCCATCTTCACACTGTTCAGCCTTTAATGGTGCCTAGAAAAACCCACAGCAGGTGCTGGATTTCCCTCTCCTCTCCCTGGGAGCTGGCAGGGGATTTGGCCAGAGCCCATCACCCTCAGGCATCTCTGCCTGGCTTCAGGCCACAGCAGACTGAGAGACACCTCCCCCTGCGGAGTAAAAGAACGTTTTTTCCAAAAACAGAGAGCTCTTTCCACTCATCTGTCTCTTTGAGGAGCCTGGCGTGCTGGACCTGACTAAGACTCTCCCTGCTGTTTACACAGACATGGGAGCACTGGAGGGCCCTGTGGTCAGGTCCTGCTGTTATGCTCCTGATAGGTGGATGAATTTCAGTGTGTGCCACTAGAGCCCCCCCAAGCTGATGGGGACATGTGACTGCTTCCCCCCAGGGCTGGAAGGAGCAAGAGAGCTTGACCCTCCCTTCCACAATGCCCCACAGATGCCCCCACAGATTTCTGGGGAAGCCACCTCTGCTGCTGAAGGGTTAACAGAACAAGCTTTATATAAAAATACTACTCATGTTTAAAAGAAACCCAACATGTCCAGATGGCTTGAGGACCCTTCTCTGGCATCACATCTCCCACGATCCTGCCAAATCCTGCCCAGGACCACAGCCGCCTACTTGCAGGAGCTGTGCTCCCCCATTAACCCCACACAGGAGGACCCTCATCCAGCTTTGTGCTGGCACCCTCCCAGCTTCAAACTGCTCCATCTTTGTCACCCAGTGCCACCCAGGCCCTGCCACCACCTGCCTGCGCTGGCTACACACTGGGGTCACTTACGCTCTCTTCGGGTAAATGCTTCCAATCCTTTTGCAATCATAGATGGTGAAATTGGCCCGGATAATGTTTTTGTTGTTGACCCGGAGAGAAGTTTCAACAACCACGTGGTCTGAGAAAATCAAGCCAAAGAACATTGGGTTACAACAGCCCCTTGCTCGCACTCACACTCAGTAGACCAGAGAGACCCTTGGGAAAACAAGGGCTAAATCTGATTTGTTTTCTCTAGGGCTTCCTCCAAGCTGCATTTCAGAACTTGGACCAGTCATCCTTTCTCCTCTGACCTTCAGCTCTTCCCTCCTAAATTAGCACTTTACATTACTCTCACAGAAAATAACATGGTGACTTTCAGCACAAAATTCCAGCATGTCATGCAAGTGTTAATTAACAGATTTAATTATTGTCTTCACATACAGTTGGTGCTAAATTATAATTTTTAAAATGTGGTAATTAAAACATGTTAGTTATCATGTTTTAAAATCCCGCTCACTTTCCCTGTGCCAACAAACCTGCAGAGAGTGGAAATCCCTTTTTTGGCTGCTCAACACACCATACTACCTTCCCTCCCCCCAAAATTGCCTATTTTTTTTTTTCTTTGCAATTTTGCCATATAAGCACCAGGGAGAAGAAACAATGCCTCTTTCAGAATACAGACAATAAATCAGCACACTGGATTCCAGAAATTCATTTGGACATTGCTGTAACCAACAATACAGAGTAGTTAATGATCTCCCATTCTTTGGATAGTTTGGGAGAAAAGCAATGCAGCTTTACAAATGGGCGTAGGAAAAGTGGAGTTTTCAAAAGGACTAGCTAATTCTCCCCTTACTGAAGTCAGCCATCTTCAATAGCACATTCACTCCAGGCTTGAAGGATGAAAATTTAACAAACACTCAAGTCTGGACAGAAGCATCAAACTTCTCCAAAGGCACTGAGAGGGGCTGACTCCATGGCTAAGCAGCCAGTTCAGATCTGGTCAGCTCAGCCAGCAGCTCAGCTGACTTCAGCCTCCTCCTCTGGAAGCAGCTCCATGGAGCCTCGAGGCAAGCACCCCCTTTGACACCATCGGAAAACAAGGGATGCTGGACACCTCTGTCTGGCTTTTGATAGCAAAATGGGGGCTAAGAGTTCCTGAGCTCCTTTAGGTACCCGCTCACTCTTCCTCCAGAACTTCTCCTGAAAGGCAGTGTGTGTTTGGGAGGGAAATTAAAGCAATTGAAAATAGCAATATAAAATAAACTACATTGTTTGCCCAGGGCTAAAGCGTTTTGGGCTTAGTACATAGTAAATATAAAGCAGAAGCTCAAACCAGATAGAAATAAGTACACAAACTGGCATTTAAATTCTGACGTTTAAAACAAAAACTGATAGATTTGAAATACTATCAATTCATGGAAAGATGGTGGAACACCTACACTTTAGAGTCATATGCCATGTAAAACAGAAGCAAGATTTGGGCTTCTTTTTCCCTGTATGCGTTAACTGCACATACAAATGAAAAAAATAAATAAAGCCTATTAAAATCTATGTCCACAAAAGTGGTTAGAAGGAATGAGCTTGTTTGCCTCTACATACCTTGGTCATCAGGAAACACTGGATATTTCTCATGTGGAAGCAAACTGCAATAAATAAATTGGTTTACATAATCCCCAGCAACTCTGGCTACTGTGTAGATGTTGTTTCCATAGTCACATGAAATATTTGTTCCATTCAGGTTCGGGATAGTTCCATTTATTTGTATTATCAGGGCCTATATTAGACAAAAAAAGTCAGCTATTATCACAGAAAATTATATCTAGAAATTGTCAACATTTTAGAAGCTTTTCAGAGGTAGGAAACTCCTAAACAAGCCCACAGACAGGGTTTGTCTTGAAACAAAGAATATTTTGATGAAAACCTTAAAAATATAATCAAATACTTTAAAATAGCAACAACACAAAACCAGGAAATGAGTTGACTCTGCTTTCTGCAGCTGACTGTATTTGAAATTTTGCAACTCTCCCGTGTGTTTGGTGCAGCAGCTCTGGTGTTTTCTGCCTGCAGGCTCAGCTCCAGGTGCTGTTTGCCTACAGACCTGCTCAGGCTGCGGGGTGCAGCTGGTCACCCCCAGCTCCCCAAGAGCCTTGGCCTGGTGCAGCAGCACGCAGCAGAGCTCAGCATCCCCTGGCCCACATCCAAGACACAAGGAGCCGTGCTGCTCCATGGGAGGAGCACGGATGGTTACCTGCCCTGGGAGCAGGCAGGGCTCTACGGACGCTGCGGGGGATGGATTTGGGAATTTGGAATTGGAACCAAACGCACCGGGTTCTCTTTGTCAATATTGATTTCGGGCTCCAGGATGGTCATGGAAGGGCACTGCTGCACTCCTCCGCTCACGCTTGCCCAGAAGTTGGACCCTGTGAAGTTGGTGCACTCGTGCTGCAGAGAACACCTGCAACAAACAGAGGAACAGCTCTTGGTTGATGCGTTTTAAAACAGGTGATAAAAATGTTGAAATCCTTGTGAGGGAAGCTCCTGAGAAAATCTTGTGTCTGTATCTTTTTCCCTCATCCATACAGCTAAGCCTTAACATTTGCTGCTATGTTTAAAGTGTCTGCTTGCCATGACAAAAACATGTACTCCCACAGCACCAGTGGAGCAGCAGGATTGAGGAAGGCAGGAAAAGGCCAGGCTGAACCCAAACTCTGGAGGAGAGGATGACATTTTGTCCGAAATCTTCAGTTTGCAAATGTGGGATCTAATTTTGGATATCCCCTTTTGTGTGTGATTGCCTTCTACTGATAGATGAGATCTGCAGGGGTAAAGGATGGACTTCCACAGGGTGCAGGTTCTCCCAGTCCCATGGTTTGACACCTGCAAGAAATTCTTTGCACTGGCAGCTGCCTGTGGCATGACAATGCAACTATGGTGAAATCTTGGCTTTGAAGAACATCCCAATCCTTTGGGCCAGATGCTACTGTTTCTAACAGCACGTATTTTGTATGGAAAAAGATTGTTGGTAGTGTGACTGTGGGGAAATACAAAAGGCACCAGAAATTCTTGCCCAGGCTTGAGGGCCAAAGGACACGCTGAAGCGCACCTGGACACGGCTGGTCCTACCTGGTCTCCATGGTGCACCACCCGCAGTAGGCGTCGGCGGCGGCCAGGCACTCCGTGCACGTCGAGTACTGGCTGCAGGCAGCCACCTTCACCCGAGTCATCTGCACAACAACAGCACAGCTGCTTCCAAATGTGTCACAGCTCCATAGGAACACCCGCCCGGCTGGGATGCACCGGCATGGCCACGTGCAGCTGGAGACAAGACACCAGCACCTTGGGCTGCCACACCCCGACCCTGCAGCAAACTCACCCAGCACGCCCCAGGAGCAAACCCTAGCATGGCTGGAGCTGTGCCATGGCCACCCGGCATGGGGATGAGCCCAAGAAGCTGCCCACTGGGGACCCCTGGAGCCTGTCCAAGCCAGGGGCCGCAAGCCCCAAGACAGGAAGGATGGCCTAGGGCTCAGGAAACCACAGGGATTGTAGCCAGCTGAGCTGAGCTAGGCTGGGCTGAGCTGCTCCTTTTCAGCTGGTGCCATGGCAGGAGTCGTGCGATGACCAGGTTACAGAGTGTGACACTGCACCTTTCAGAGTTGTCAGATGGACATACCTTCACTGCTTGTCCCCCTCTATGAAAAGCTCTCACCCAGACCTGCAGAAAGCTCCTCTCAAGATAGAGCCCAGCACTCTCTGGCTGTTTACACAAAGATCAGAAAGCAGCACCACTCCAGAAACCTTGATTTGTAAAAAAATCAAAGTACCTCTGGGGTCTCACTTGGCAGGAGCAATTGGAAGGGGAAGCATGTGTTGGTTTCTGCTCTCTCCTCCTTTGATATTTAAACATTTGGGAAGGAAACCTGAGTGGTTTGGAGCAGTGGGGACTGCAAATGTGAAGGTGCCAAGAGCTTTGAGCTCGCACCAGGCAAACACACTCCAGGCTGTGGGCTCCTTGGCCAGAGCCCCACTTCACTCACAGCACCTCACTGTTCTCCAGCCCTGGGGGGCTCAGCAACCCCACCCCAACCCTGACAAGCTCCTGGGGAGCTTCCCAGGGTGCTAACTCCACCAAAGAAAAATTAACTAATCAGATTTATTGGAAAAGAAGCAGTCAGAGGAGGCACCACAAGCACCACAGCAGTTGTTTGATCAGAGCAGAGGGCACAGCCCAGTCAGGGGCTGAGATGAGACAGTTGGAGCCATCAGCTAAAGAGGCATCCTGGGAGGGGTCTGTGAAATTATAATGACCAATCTGCAGGGAATTAGAGCTTGGAAAATACAAATGCAACATGTAACATTTGTGGTTGTGCATCTGTTTTGACAGATTAAAACGTAATTCAGGACAAACCAACAGTGCCTGGAGCGCTCAGCTCTCATCTTCCTACTCTGTTACCTTGATGGAGATGGGATCGCCTGTCTGTACCTGCTGTGGCTCACCAGGTCTCTGCAGAGCCCTCCTGCCAAGCACTGAGCAGAAACCTCCCCAGGGACCACTTCTGACAGGCAGACTTTTTGTCTGTAGGATCTCCTGAAAGCCTTCCTAAAGACCATGTACTGTCATTTTGGGGTTTCTGTACAGGAATAATCTTTGCTTATTTCTGCATTCCCATAAGTACAACTGGTTCCAGCATCTTTCACTCTCCTTTTTACCTGACCACCACAAAGACCTGATAAGTTGGCTGCATGGTGTTATCACCCAGCACAGGAGAATGGATAGGCACCTCCCCAGAAAGCCCAGTGACATCTGGGTCAGAACATCTTGGCTCTCACGATTAAACTTAAAGAAAATCTTATTGTCCCTTTCTGCTCCCAGCTATGAGCTAACCAAATGCATGCTATGCTCCAATAATTATTGTTGAGGACTGAAGATCTCACCTGGTAAGAGGTCATCAGGTAGAGGTAGGTGGAATCTGAAGGGTCAAATTGCATGATGGGATGGACAGGCTCTCCATAAGCCACCGAAATGGATCTCCTGCTAATAACCTCCATCGTACTGTCCAGGTTAATCTGTAGAGAGAAGAGGCCACTCACTGAGACCATTTTCAAACACTAAGGGGAGAAGATTATTTCTCCTTGGTTATAAATAAAACCCAAAGTGGTATACAGTTGTGCCACAAGTTGTCAAGCACTGTGAATCTCTGCACACTTTGTAGGCTGCACACACAGAGCTTTCCTGGAAAGTCAGCTCTGAGTCACTGGGCAGGCATGGCATGGCCCAGAAAGCCCCAGCCTTGCTCAGTGATGCAGGACCCTCATTGTCCCTGGACCCTCTGAGGGGCTGCCTCTGGAAAGTGTCTAGAGGCTCTACCCCTGCACAGCTGCATCCAGCAGGCACAGCAGCATTTGTGTTACTGTCATGCAAGCGGCACCAGCCTTCAGGCCTCATCACACACACACATGCACATTCTGTACAGAGAACATGGAGTTTCCAAAACTTAATGAGAAACAGTGAAAATCAGCAACAGGGCTGTACACTATGGCATCTCCTGCTCCCTGCATATTTGAAAAATAAATGTTGTCACTCCCAGACAGAAGAAGCTTCTATCCCTGCTGACTCCAGAAGACCATGGCAGCTTCCACGAGAGTGCTAAGTCCTACCTTGCCTCATGAATCACCAGCAGAAGCGCTGGCAGTGATGGAGTAGGCTGCACAGCATCACCCTGCCTTTCAGTTCTCTGAATGTCTTGGCATTTGACTTGAAAATTCAGTAAATTAAATGTGGCATTGCTCAGAGGAAATAACAATGGGGCTACACAATTTCTCGTGACAGTCACTTTTCAGCTTAAAACAGAAAGGGAGCGAGGAAAATTCTTGTCTCCTTACTAGCAAGGGAAGGCAATAATTTTAATGACCAAGTGTGCCTCTGTTCTCTAAATGTGGATTGATTAATTAATTAACATAGGTTAATTAATTCTTACACTGGAGCAGCACTGACACACCCCAGTATGACAGCACAGGCTCAGGCTTCTCTCTGCTAAGAAATATATGCAGAGCTATGCAGAAAAAGTAGGGAACTATCACTGTGTCCCTTTTAAAAGCTGGCTAGCCAGAAGCTAAATTATTTCCCTGAGATGACCCAAGATGTCCACAAACTGAGCCCTGACATTCTCCACTGCATCCTCTCTCCCTTGCTGCTGAGATGTGCTCCCCATGTGGCTGTTTACAGACACCTGTGCCTGGGTCCCTCTGCCTCCTGGGCATGTTCACCCTACATCCTCTTCACACAGGCAATTTCCTTGGATCCCAGGGGGCTGCAAGGCTCTGAGGGAGAGCACCCTGGGATCCAAGCAGCACAGAGGGGCAGTGACCACCAGCCCTGGTGCAGCAAGCAAGCAGGCTGGGGTGGGCTGGAGGACACACACGGCCCTGGGTGCTGGTGGGAGCAGAGCGAGTGAAGTCCTGGGTAACCCCACCACGGCACATCTGTGGCCTTCCAGATGTGGACACATCAGGACTGACCCCTCCCTCCCACCCTTACCCTTGGGGGCACTGCATCCTGGCACGTCTTGCCCCAGCCATGCTGCCCAAGCACTGCTGACCCTCTCATGACTGCTACATGTGGTATTGGACCTCACCAAATGCCTGTCTGCAGCCACAGAATTGCATTAATTTGCCTTACATGCCCCTGGTAGCCCTGATTGCTGCTGGCAGGAGCTGGGCAAGCAAATTTCTGCCCCTCTGCTGTCTTTTCAGGCAACAAATCTGAATGATTTGCTCACACAAAGTATCTTGCATCCCGCGCCAAAGAGCAAGGAGCCCCAAAGGTAGAAGGGCTTCTGGTTATGCAGCTGTGTTGTGGAATTAGATTACAGCTATCTGCGCAAATTATCCCAGCACAGGGTAGCCAGGAGCCTGTCCCTAATGGAGGCACTGCAGATAAGGCTGGTCTCTCCTAATGGAGCAGAGCTGTTAATGCCGTGTGAACAGGCTGCGCTGCGTGTGGCATGTGCCCCCCAGCCGCTGCGCCTGGCCCGGGGCCAGCTCCCTTCCACCCTCCCAAATTACCTGCCCCTGTGGGCAAAAAATCAAAGCAGGGAGATTCTTTGCGATTGTTCCCACATTTCTGCCAGGAGCACATAGACGCAAGGGAAGAGACTGGGGAAGTTTTCTCCTATCCAAGTATTTTGATCCAGTATCCCACATTATGCACCAGTCCCCCCAGGCAGAGATAAAGCAGGTATCAGCTGTCTCTGCTCCAGGCCTTTTTCCCCTCTTCTCTATGGATTTTTGATACTGGCAGGTTACCAGACTGCTGTGGCTGCCTGGAATCAAAACTTTCTCTGGCAAACTTCAAGCACTGAGGTTACTGAGAGCTTGGCCTTGTGCCCTGGTTGCAGAGCTGGAGCATTGCATCACCCTGCATCACCTCTGGCATGTTATTTGGAACAGACTCCACCATGGGTTCACACCTGCTTTGGATTCAGCTGTGAAGAAGAATCTCTTTGTGATTCCCCTATCTACATGGAGTCTTCAAAAGCCAGCACCGCAGAGGGAGAATTTACTAGAAGAGCTTTAAATAATTGTAATAACTTCAACAGTTAAAATAACAAAACACTGTAGTTAAAATTATGTTATATTGTGTATATAATAGCATTGTTTTAAAATTATATTAATATAATTAAGAAAATAGTTTAATAAAATTAATTAATAATTCAATGCTGCACAATAACATTTTCGGCTTAGGGTTCATCAAAAACATCCTGCTCACATGGCAGCCCTGAGCATGATTAACAGCCACCAGGCAGTGTGCATCACTGCCCAGGTTATGGCAGTACACAGCGACTCCTTCATTGCCTGAGGGAAGCAGGTGCTCAAACCAAGCAGACAACAGGTCTCATCCTCTGGGCAGACCAGAGGTGCTGGAAGGGGGAGCCCCAACACCCACCCCATCCCCAGCTCTGCTGCCCCATGCTGCTGCTGCTGGGCCCCACTTGCCTTTAGGAGTCCTCCACTGGCCGTGCCAAGGAACACAACTGTGTAGTTGTTGACACTGGCCACCGCCACTGCAGTCAGGCCGCTGTAGGTGAAGATGGGGGTGGCTGTGACAGGGTTCACGATGGCCAGTGGGTGCTGAAGGTGCGCTGCTCCACAGTCCAGCTGCTCCGGCTGCAGCTGGGGAGAGACACAAATATCAACGGCTGCACAAACATCAGTATGTTCCCTTGCCATCCCCCCTCAGGAGCAGTGGGGACAGACTCCTCAGAGCCCTGCTCTGCCTTCCTAGAGCCCTTCACTGCTGAGTCACGGAACACGAAAATGCAACTGGCCCTGGCCAATGAGCTGACCCGCAGGGGCTGGCTGATAGCAGGGCTTCCACGTCGATTCACTGTCAGGTGCCAAGGGGCAAAGGCAGTGGTTAAGGACTTGTCACTGACCTGTGTCTAGGAGCAGGCATTTGATTGTTTGGCCGAAAGGCAACAGACTTGCCTCTCCTATGCTAAATTAATTAGTGCATTTTCTGCATGACAGCAGCATTTGCAAGTGGAACTGATACTTCATATTCCTACTACCCTTCCGAGACACACCTAAAATTTATGACCCCTTCACTCCAAATCCTCTAAGATTCTCATGTAATTTCTGTTCAGACAACTTGGATGGATTTGACAATGCCTGAACATCACAACAGTCTCACTGCCAACAATTCACCTGCAGTGACTCCTGCAGCAGCTTTTCCGAGCTGGAGTGAATGCAGCCAGAGCCGTTCAAATGATGGGCACATTTCACCACATCATCCACAGTGCCACCCCAGGTTTAGCCTAGGGGAGGCTGTGACCACACTGTCACACTCCTCGGCAGGGCTGGCATTCAGCAGCAGCAGGTACCCGCAGGTCACTTGCCACCAATCAGGCCTCAGTTGTCGGAAGTGCCTGTACAAAACTCCAGCAAGAGATGCCTGGAGGGCTGCAGCCCACACCCTGAGGACAAAGCACATTTATGCCTTTCTGAATCCAGTCATAATGCAGATAGCCCTGCCACAGAAGCTGACAGAAGTCTGAATTTAAGCACAATAAATGCAGGGATTTGAGGCTGTATCCGTCAGGGAATGGGTATGTGATTTCCACCAGGCAAAAGGCAACTGCCAGCCTGTCCAGAACAGTCCTCACTCCCTGGGCTGCACCAGGGCCTGGATGCAAATTCCCTGGTCATCATTACTATTTCATTAATAGAACCAGGCTAAAGCTTTGGCTCTCTTCTCTCCCCAGAGTGTTCAGAAGATTAAGCAAATCTTTAGGCTTTGCAACAGGAGGGTGAGACTGGGCAGGGTCTCTGTGCAGGGTCACCTCACTTTGGGGTGCAGCTCTTGCCCCATGCCCATCTGCCCCCAAGCCACCACCATGTGTCTTGGGTTGGTGCCACACCACTGCAACACATTCTGGGGGAGAAGTGGGGAAGAAACATGCTAAAACCCAAAAGGTACGTAAAGCGATATATGCATAAGCAAGAGATGGTGCCCCTGCACTAGCAAAGGAAAAGAAGCCTCACACAGACGCCCACAGGGGATTGGTGACCTCCCTGTCCCTGGTCCAAGGAGCAGTCAGCATGGGCACTGCAGGCCATGGCACTGCCCACTCTCCCCCCTGCATGGCAGAGGACAGCAGCAAACCTTGCCAAGAGCTGTGGGTGCCAACCAGCCCTTGGTGTGCTGTAGCAGCTGGTGAGCAAACAGCATGGGCTACCCAGCAGAGCAGTCACACCCCACAGCAACTTCTGCACAAGGGCACAACCCCTGACCACAGACACATTCAGGGCTCATATCACTGCTGCTGGACTAGCACAGCCACAGTGCCACTAGAGACAGGCTGGATCTTCTCCAAAAAATCACCCCAACCTTGGTCCCCTGCACCCCACCAGACCCCGTGGCCACCACTGGCTGTACCAGACATGGAATAACAAGGCCTGATGTGAAAAACTTCCTCTGATCACACGAGTGCCAAACGGGGAAGCATATTCAAAGCTGCAGCTCTGTTCTTAGGGGACCAAGAGAAAAGGATCAAGTTTGTGGATGCGATGCTAAATGCATTTTGCAGTTTTACTGCATCTTATTCTAGTAAAAAGTGAAATCACATCCCAAATTCTTAAGTGTGTATGTTTGGCCTGTAACTGAGACACAACTTTTTTTATACTATACAGAGGACATGGCAAGCCATTCATGTTTCTGATTTAATTATTCCTTCCCGCTATTTAGAAATTGACTTGCGTTTATTTATTTGTCTTATGGATGATTATCTCTAGGTCTTCTTCATTACTCTTTAAGAATATCACCACCTGAAGCTTACAAGGCCTCCTTCCTGCAGGGAAACTGAGGCACAGAGGCACCTCCGGCCACCTGGAAACCCAAGGGATGCTCAGCACCTCCTCTCTATGACAGCTGTGAGGAGCTGGGATCAGCATCACTGCCAGGCAGCCTGAAAGACATGGCCCTTTCTTCTCGCAGGTGGCCAAAATCACGGGAAGTCCCTTATCTGCAGCGCCTGCCTGCTTATAAATCATGCATTTCAGAGCTCATATCAGTGCAAAGTGTTTTCCACAGTAAACAGGATGCAACTATTCTAACCCGGGCCAAGCTTTATTTTGGCAGCACACATCCTTCCTTTGAAACACCTTTCTTCAAATGACATCAGATCTTCCAACAAACGGATGGGTAGGAGACATATGGTATTTCCCTCTCCCGGATCCAAAGAAGGACTGCTGCTGCTGCCTGTACCCCACAGCACCAAGAGGACAGCTAACTCCATCACATTACAGTAAACAGGATACAGCCAAGTCACATCCTTCTGCAGGCAGTCAGCACAGCTGGGGAATTGCACTGGATGAACAGAATAGAAGAGAAGAGAATAGAATAGAAGGCCATCTCCAAGAGGAAGGGGTTAAATCTCACTCCATCTTAAATCAAGCTGCCCTATCCTGGAGTGGGAAAAGTGCAAATGTTACATTTTCTTCCAAAACCAATCTCTTTCTATAATCTGCATTTTAAAACACCCCGCGAACATTTACTGTGTTGCTTCTATTTTTCTTTGACACACTCTGGCTACTCAGTAATTCACAGAACTGTGGGCTGGTTCTAGATCCCAAACCTCCTGCCCACAAAAGGTTTGACTCTGCCACTCTGTCACTGATGAGGAGCCTCTTGGGCACAAGCTGGGGACAGTCACAGCCAGCACCAGCCGAGCAGCTCTGCCAGTCCCCCCTTGTCCCCTGCCAGGACAAGGGGAACATGCTGCTGTGCCCCTGCACATTGTAATATGTGCTATTACTGCAAAACTTCACAAGTGATGCAAATGAATTCAAATCAAGGGGCCACAGCTAAGAGGATGGTTACTCAGATTAACCCCTGAGTGCGACTGCAGAAACAAAGTGGGACAGAGATAAAAGATTTCCAGCACATCAGAGCTGAAGAGTTCAGCTGTCTTCACAGTGTGAGTTCAGTTTTTTATCCCAGGCCTATAAGGAGCATAAAAAACGATTTCCCAGAATTTCCATTACAGCTCCCCAGCCCTGGGCATGCAGGATGTCCCTTCGGGAAGGAAGTCTGCTGGAAACAGAAGGAGGAAGAGGAGTGGTGAGGCAGCTCTCAGGAAAACCATGAAATGCGCTGATTTCTGCATCCTGTGTTTGTGACCTTAAAAATAGTTCTCAAGCAAAGCTGGAGCTAATTTGTGACTCAGAAGCTGCAGCGGCGCAGAGGAAAGCCCTGAGCCCCTGCCCTCCACGGGGCCACGCTGGCTGCGCTGCAGCAGCTCCAGAGCTCCGGAGTGAGAAGGGGAGCCCGGCCCCTTTCAGACTTCATATCAGAGAGGATTAAAGTGTTGGCTTCCAACATGCCTGGAGTCCTGGGAAAATGACACAGCCAGGATCGGATAATCCGCTCCAAACTTGTTGATTTGTGGGACTTAGCCATCATCTTCATAGGCTCAAAATTTGGCAGCTGCTCCCACACAACTGACATTTTCAGGCCATTAAAGGCTGTGATAAAAGGGCTCTAGTTTTATCTCATGCCTTCCTTAACATAAACCATTAGGCTTTTATTAACATTTAGGTATGACTCAGGGAAATTTCTGACTGCAGAGACAATATTCAGAATAATTAGGATACTGTCTCAAGAGAACAGCAGGACACAGACTCGTGCTGAACAGTAGGAATAGGGTAAAAACCAGTGGTGAAATATTGCATAGGAGAATGGACACAGCCAGTGATGCCAAGCCAGCCTGGCAGCATTATGCTAAGGGAGAGTACAAGCCCTGCTCTGTGTCAGACAGAGCCCAGACCAACCACACGCCCCCAGCATTCCCCCGGACCTCCCCCATCCCCTAGCAGTTTGTACACACAATCACTCGTTTATCTGCTGCAGTGCCACAACCAGACCTGTCAAAACCAGGCTTTTTGGAATGCCTGGAGGAAAATGTCATCCTCAGAAGAGGACACCACTGTTGAGGCACTTGAGATGTAAGCAGTCTCCAGCTGCAGTGCTGCTCAAGGGCAGGCATTAGCAGAGAGCTCCTCAGACTTCCCATCCTATTTTTTAGGCAACAGGAGGCAAATCAATGTACACTTGTGGCCAGTCAAGGCACTCAGGCTGAGAATCTCTGGCAAAGTGAACCTGGACAATTTTTTTCTCAAGAATTAGCAACAGCACAGGATCCACACAGCACAGCAGACATTTTTTAAAAAAACAAAACAAAACAAAAAAAGGCTGAAAGTGAGACTTGCACTCTGGTTTGCTTAGACCACATCTTCCTCAAGTGAGGAGGCATGAGTTTTGCTGTGTTTTGCCCATTTACACGATGCCAGCCCTGGGCCAGGGTATTTTGCGAGCCACTAATGTGACACCAGCAATGGTCTATCCCAATATCCCTCTGCTCCCAGCAGCCACCTGGACCTTGTGCCTGCAGGGAGCTATCACTCTTGGAAAACTCATTCTTCCCTCTCTCTACTCTTGACTCCAAATTTTTCTTTCCTGCCAGCTCCTAAATTTCACTCTTGGCAGCCTCACATGGCACTGATGGCTGGGGTAAGGAAGGGGACAGAGGACTGTTAGAAGACAGGGCACAGCAAGCACAGGGCTGATGGCTGGGGATAGGCATGGCTGGGTCAGGCCAAACCACTGCAAGTCAGCAGCAGCAGCTATGCTCACCTCCACTGCAGCCACAGACCTCAAACTACCAGAAGTGTGAGAGTGTGAATGCTGGAACAGGCTCTCAGTGTCCCAGATCATCTCAGAGGGCAAACCCCAAGCTCCATCTGCTGCTCTGGAAGTGGCAGCCCAGGGCAGAGAGCATGTCTGCCTGCTTGGCTGCTGCCTGCCAGAACCCACTTCAGCAGGAGGACACAGAGACTGGGACAGGATCGGGGCACTGCTGAGCTGTGGGCACAGCCAGTCTGCTACTGGTGAGCCCAAAGCCTGACAACAGCTTGAACAACCACACGTCCCTATTGCCATCCAACCATCTGCTGCTGTAAGTCCTCAGAGGCTCCAGCCTCAGCTCCAGCAGTGGCACCAAAGTTGGATGCCTGAAGTGGCCTGTGTGATTCCCCTCAAAGTCTCCTCGGCTCCCTCCTCCAGCCACAACTGGCCCAGCTCGTGGCCACCATCACTCCATCAGCCCCAACCCTGTCATGCTGACCCCAACTGGAAAGGAAAGCTGAAGGCAATGCAGACAGGTGACTGGCAGGACCTGCACAGCCCTCCCCAAAACACCCTTCCCAGCACTGGCAGCCCCAGCATGGGTCCCCCTTCCTTGCTCCACACAAGTCAGGGGTCTGGCACCCACCAGTGCTTCCCCCAGCAGGGCACTGAAACAGCAAGTGCAACAGCATGGGGAACTGCTCAAAGCAGAGAAACATGAAAAAGAAGCACTTTTTAAATTAAAATTGCACATCCTTCATGCCGCCAGGAAGACTGGTCAAGCTTATTATGTTAGCCTTCATCCTGCATTAATTACAATACTTCAGATTATACAATCAAATCCACCAGGAATGGGCAAGCAAAGGGATTAACAAACAGGCTCCAGAGGGGTTGTCACAGTCAGAACAGCATGTGTTTGAGCAGCAAAAGCTTGTATGTCCTTTAAATTCACTCCTCTTGGAAACTCGGCTCCTCTTCCCACTCCCTGGGGACAAGGGGCTGAGCAGATGAGCCAAGCGTGCTTCATCTCAAGGACACCCACTCCCACTCAGAAGCCCAAGAGACACCTCCTCCGTGAAAACTGCTCAGAGTAAGATATTTGGTTTATTTAGGCTGTACTTTCTTAGCTGTTCTTTCCTTGTTACCCCTCCACCACTCAACCTGTGTGTCTCATTTACGTTACGCTTTGGCCTCAGTAACCAACCCCTCTTCCACAGGGAAGAGTCCCTGATGAACCATGAGCTTGGCTCCTCGATCTTTGGTCGTTACTATTTTATTATTGCTGGTATTAACACTTAGCACTTCACACACTCAAAGTGCTCTGAAGGCATATCTGTGCAAGTCAGGGCTGAAAAAAGCATCCATTAAAGTAACAGCTCCTTATCTAGCACAACTGGTCTTTTGCATGTGTCAGTTCAGATCTATTTCATTTAGCAATAGTTTATAGTAAATGTTTTCCTGTATTTTCCTCATTAGTTCTGCTGAATCAATTAAGCCCTGAGATAATGAGCAGAACTCTACCCTTCTTTTACGCATCCTCGCAGGCAAAACTGCCTCTGAGAGGCACCTCTATGCTGCAGTGCTGTCCCCCTCTGGGAACTCCCCACACATCACCTGCTCCACAGCCTCAGCCCCAAAAAACAAAGAGCCCAAAAAAACAAACCACCACTACTTGGTCGAGCACCCAGCGGCGGAAGAAGCTTGTCACAGAAAGGGTAATAAAACCCTTTTTGCTCATTAACTGAGCACTCCAGATGCATGAACGACCAAGCTATACAGATGTAGTCTACAGGAGACTCACCCAGAACACCAGTGCAGCCTTCCTCCACTCTAACCCCTGCCCTCATTTACTTGAAGAAATTCTATTAAAGGGAACTATCAGATGGTTATGGAAGCGCAAAGGATGAAGGTGTGAGCCAGGCTCCTCTGGCCTGTGGCCAGCCCTCACACTCACACCCTGCCTCCTCTCACAGGCAGCACTGAACAAAGCAAAAGGTATTCTCCAGGCATCACTCTGAAAGCACTGTGTCTGTTGACATCTCCATAGCTTCAACTCTGGAGGTCCTCACTCCCTACACCATTCCCCTCCCAGTTAGGAAATTAGGATGATAATAATTATATAACTTGGAAAATTTCAAAATTTGTTACAAATCAGTGGTCCTACTGGATTCAGCAACTGAGCACTGCTCTGATTTGGTTAAAGCATGTAAGGCTTTCCTTTTCTCTATATCTTATATTTTGTCTTCAAAATTTGTAGAAACTGCTGTTTCCAAAACATTTTGGAGAGACCCACTGAGCTTACTGTGATACCAAATCTCAGCAGGAAATGCCACTACAGTTAGGAGATCCCAGGGATCCCATCGGGAACCCCAGCTCCTCCCAAAACTTGACATCTTTTTCCAGCAGCTTATGTGACTATAGCTGAGTTTTGGTTCCACAGTCAAGCAGCCCCAGAAGCAAGGCTGCCACCATGCTGACCAGAGGAGTGACCTGCTTGGGAAGCCCAGGAGGGATACATGGGGAACACCCATTCCAGTCCTTTACCCCTTATCTTGTTCCAGAGACCTGTACACATCAAACCAGACATCACCTGTATCTGCTCTCCAGATGTAGATTTCTGTCCCTTCAAGCAGACATTTAGCCCCAGTTTCCTCCCCATTTAATGACATCCTACACCAATTGCCAAAAGCCCAACCTGAGCCCCGATCCTGTGCAAGGCAGTTCCCGGCCTTGGGAAGCCACACACAACAGCACATTGGCCCTGATGCCTCTGAACACCAATGCTCCATGAGACAGACTGAAGGATGACAGGGACTTGAAAGCCAAACAACTTTGGAATTATATTCCACTAAACTGCCTCATCTTTCACCTCTCCCCTTCATCGAGTGCTATCATCATACTGTAAAATTTCCCTTTTTAAAATGATCACTCCACACACAGCTATTTTTGGGAACATGCCAGGTTTTCAATAGCCCCTTTTAATTAGGTGACCCACCAGAGATGGCAGTGGCCACAAGCAGCTCACAGCCTGCTGGATGTTGGCACCATGCAGCAGCGGGTGGATGAAAACCAAATAACCAAAGGGTTCCTGCTCCAGAAGGGAGTTGTACACAGCAGCAAAATACCTTAAACAGGGTAGAAACGAGACAGAAATGGAAAGGCAAGGTCCAGATTTCCTTTAAATAATAGAGGTACATGTTTTCAAAAAGCAGACTTTCAGGCAATTTTGCTTCTGGGTTAGAATTGAAAGATTTGTATTCTATTTCCGCTTACAACACATAACCTGCAGACATCTTGTAACGGCAGTAACCCTCCAGTGGTTCAGGCCCAAAAATAGGCAGCCTTGTTCCAGTAGCTGGCATAGCATTGGCTAGGTTCCATGGCTGCAGATGCAAACATGAGCCTGCAGCTTCACTGGGCACTGGGGCTTTCACTGGGCTTTGTGCCTGAGCCCAACCACCCCACTGGAGCTCCACAGCTTCCACAGCAGCACTCTTGGGAGCAGGGCAGCAAACCTGTGATTGTGGCTCTGGCCATGTTGCCTTCAGAGGAGGGGCACAGCCAAACAAACCCCATAACATGGAAAAGAGCTTGACTATCCAAGTCAACCGCTATCATGTTGCCCCCTGGAGAAAAAGCCCACACTGAGGAGCCTCTTGTCCCACCTTGCAAAGCTGTGCTTATCCACAGGTCTGACAAACGGGAGAGGAAGGCACAGGGATCGGCAACAGCTGATCAGACCGTGTGCCATCCCTGTTACTGCAGGATGCCTCAGCCAACACATCCCCTGGAGAGATCCTGGTCCCGACTTCCATAGACCTGCATAAGGACCCAGCACGCACTCTCCATGTTGGACAAGCCCTGCTAACCCTCAACAGGTATCAAGGCAAGATCATCGTGGGCTTTGCTATCCCCCTGCTCACCAGCACATCCCATCTGACAAGGGCTCATCTGGGCCCAGTTTGACCTGGGCTTTCCCAGGCAGAAGCCGTCCCACACCTCTGCAGCCTCGCCCTTTCAGAACAGTGGCTGCCAGCAGAGCTGCTCTCCAGATGTTAGGAATATGTACTACCCCCTCTGTTTAAAACCGTCAATAAATTCTACTGGCCTATTGAAGTGAGAGATGCTGTAGACAGTCTGCCACCTACTCCACTTGCTGCAGGATGTTGCAGCCCAACTTGAAAACAACAACTTAAAATCATTTCCTTACCAACCCTCAGGAATCAAAACAACAACAACAAAAAACAACAACAACAAAAAAAAACCCAAAAAAAAAAAAAAAAAAACCCCAAACAAACAAAACCAAAAACCCACACCAAAACCCCACACCTGACCAAACCAAAAAAAGAAATAGCAAAGTGGATCCCTCCTGCAGACATTGCTGTTGGTCCCCTGCCACACTGTGGCCCCAGGGATGTGTGCTGGGGACAGTCAGACAAAAACACTTGGGGCCTCAATTCAAATCCTGACACAGCCACTCTTCTGATCAGAGACATCAATCAGGGGACCTGAGCATCCACGTTCACACCATGAAACAAGGACAACAAATGCTGCCCTGTACCCAGGGCTCACCATGCCAAAGGGACCTTGAGTACAAGGGGTTGTTGCAACACTGCCCTGGGGCAGGGCACTGGGGACAAGCAAGCAGCAGACACCCACCCCCGGGGGCATTTTTCTTCCTCCAGTCCACCCCATGCCTGGTACAGAGGAGCAGTCACGCCCTCCAGCCATCCCATTCCCGGCACAGAGTAGCTGCTACATGCCCCATGCATCCCCACTCCCTGGTGCGCCGGAGGGGCTCAGCCCCCGCAGCTGGGGGCTGCTGGCAGCCCCGGCACACGCTGTGCAAAGCCCGGCGGGGAGGCGCGGCCGCGCTGCTGTAGGTAACTCTGGGGGCACTCAGGGGGTGCAGGTACCGTATGGTGAAGCTCAGGTGGTTACAATATTGTTTCCAACCACCGCAGATTCCAGCTTGCCTGGGGTAGTTTGCAATAAACTACCACAGCCAGGGCCTCAGACTTAACTATATTTCAAACCCCTGGCTGGGAGAGGACATCAGTGTCCCAACAGTGCAACTGAACAGACACCGATTGGGATTTACAAAGCATAGTAAGGTGTTTCTACACCGGCATCCATACACATCTCACAATGCCTTATTCACTTCTCCAGGTGCTCTCAGCCCCAACAATCTTGTCATTCAATCACTGTAAATGAAGCTTTGAAACATCAGAAAAGAGATGGAAAATCCCCTCATTTCCACCCACCGAGACCCTGTAGCTGAGCCTGCATCCATGGGGCCTGGGCTCACATTCACGTGTGGGAGTCAAACACCCGCCCTGGAAAACCCTTGGCTTTAGCCAAAATGACCCTTTTCCTGTTTTCCACCGAAACTGTTATTTAGTTACAGGGCATTTGATGAGCGCAATGAATCAAACCTAGTCTGAGCACCCAGGTACCAGGAATGCCTAGGCCTGTACAGCCAGCTGTTGGCAGAGCTCTCCAGAAACCAGCAGCATGCCTGTGACCCCCTGCCACACTGAGGGACTGGCAAACACTTTGCCTGCCCAGCCAGCAGCACCGGGCTCCCAGAGCAGGCAGGCACCGTGCCATAGTCAGGAGCCAGTTTTTGTTCCCTAAAGCAGCATAACTTCCTGTTTCCAGACACAGAAAAATTTGCCACTTTGACCAAATTTCCCTTCGCAATCTGGGACCTGTTTAAGCTTGAGATGCAAAGCAGGGATGAGCCCTGGGGCCCCCAGGAAAATATTCCCACCACCCACCTTCAGCTCAGAGGCACCGACCTGCTCCTCAGGAGACTCCCCTGCTTGGCACAGAGCACAAGGGCCATGCCAGCCCTGGCAGTGGGAGAGCCCTGAGGTACTGGCAGCCCACAGAGCTGAGCCTGCCTTCTCAGGAAGGATGGTGTTCACACAGCTGCCTGTGTGCACCATGACTGAGGAGCAGGCTGTATTTTCACATAAATTCCCAAGGAAACCTAACCAACAGCTGACCACAACTCACTAGTACCAGGTGAGAGACAGAACAGGTAGACAGTGCTCTGGGCTGGGTCTAAAGCCAGGCCAAACTCACACTGTGGCTTAAACCTCACCTTGGGGCATCCTGGGTCCCACCAGCCCCTCCACAGCAGCCTGACCCCTCACCCCCAGATCCTGCAGGGCAGCTGGAGGGACACTGACCTCCCCCCATCTGTAATGCCACATCCCAGAGCAAAACAGATGATGGTGACAACTATGGTGCGGCTCTGCAGCACCTGGACAGTGACACCTTGGGGTGCTTCCAGCAACTCCAAACAGCCCACACTGCAAAACACAGAAGTTAGGCTTGCTACAAGAACTCCTGCCTCATTTTTAACAAAGAAATTAAGTGTAAATTCCCAGTTTCCTTTCTGTGGCTAATCCTCCGGATTTGAGTAGATGTAGGGTTAGAGCACATTTAGTTTCATGTTTGGAATTTCTAAATTAGTATAAACCAGCACTTCAAAGTAACTCAGCTCCTATAAAACCCAATCCCATGGAGATGCCACAGTATATTTGGACAGTAAGTAGATGCTTTGTCATATTCCCACGTGTATATAAGATTTTTTTCTTTGGGAACATTTTCTGACTGGTTTTAAACCACATTTCCATGCCCAGGCAGACATATATACAGAGACTGTTTATACAGTCTACCCAAGGATTTCATTTTATTTAACAACCCATTATAGTACAGCTCACTGGTGGGTATCTCATCATTACATCCCCAAACAGAGTGCTCAGTGACCATGCAGGATCTAACACAAAGCCACAAGAGCCAGAAATGTGAGAATTAATGCTGAAACATTTCGTTATCCCATGCCACTATGCCTATGGTTTTCAGCAGAGGAAACAAACTGGATTTTCAGACTTTTTTGAGTTGCAGACACCAAAATATTTCCCAAGAGAGATGAAGTTGCCTGGCCAGCAAATCTAGGCCTAATGAATAAGTTTGCTTTCTGTACCTCTCCAGGAGTTTTTAGGAGACCATGGGGCTTATGCAGAAACCACAGGTGACACTGAGTTTGGTGCAGCTGCGAGCATGGGATGGGGTTCCCAGTTCAGCTTTTCCTCAAATGAGCTTGCTCATCACAGCAAAGTGTGCACACAAAGGTGCCTGGCCATGTCCCCTGCCAAAGTACCAAAGAGATGGCACAGTGACAAGAGGACACTGTGGGGGCTTTGCTACACTGGGACGTGGCTGTGATACAGCATGACCAAAGGAACAGCCAGGCAGACCTTTGTTTTCAGTGGGGCTGAGGGGGACACTCCTGGGATGCCCCACATGGCCACTGCTCTTGAGCCCCCCTGCTTGCCTGCTTTGCTTTCATAATGGCTTCAGCATCCCACAACTGTGTCACACTCCAGCCATGCAGCCAGCATAACCTTCAAACCCACTGGGTCACGATCCTCCTGGGGTAGAATAGCTCAAATATGAGCTATAAACCCACGCAGAGTCCCAAGAATTTGACAAGCTCTGTCAGTGCACTGCTGCAAATACTGTTACAGGCAGTTTGCTCCAGAGAGCTCCTACTCCTCTTCCCTTCTGGGGGCTCGAGTCCAAATTCTGCACGGGCTTTGAGTGGGCAAAACACCAGTGATTCCATGCAAGTATTCCAATTCAGCTGCATTTGACACAAAATTCATTATAAAAAACTATTTCTGTTGAGGGGAAGCAATCCTAGAGCTCACCCACTCACTGCTGGTGCAAGAAGCCAACCAACCTAAATCCTTCCCTCATACATCCTCCTTCCCCTGAGCTGCCACTGTGAATTCATCTCCTCGGTACGTGACTTTTCAGCAATCCTCATTGAGAAGAGCCAACAGCCCCCACTCCTGACCTAGACCACCCTCCTCTGCATATTTTCTCCTCGTCTCACACAAAGCTGTTAAGCCTGTGCTTAATTGCAAGTAAGTACTTCCATCAAAGAGAGGTGCCATTTCCAGGCCAAGCTGGTGGCTCCCCTTGCCCAGCTTGGATTATGCAGACCAGCTGGCAGATGCACCTGCCTCATCCAGCCACCACAGCCCCCTGTGTGGCCAATCCCAGGTGGTCACAATGGGAGCTAAACAAGTGGCTGCCACCACATTGACCTGTAGAGGGACAAAGCCCCTCGTTCTGTGCCAGCCTCCCTCAAACCTCACAGCACAGCACTGAGTGGTGAGAAGCCCTGCTCCACATCAGTCAGCTCTGAGCAGAAATGCTGTGGGGACCGCCAGGGATGGCTGGTGTGTTGAGTGCCCACTCCCAAAACCCCTCACTGATGGGTGAGTGCTGGAGCTCCCTGGCTGAGTCAAAGCAAGTGCAGCTGGAGAGGAGCATTCAATTAGACTGGAGAGCACACGAGGGGTCAATGATTTTTCTTTCACACTGCATTACACCTAACAGCCCACGGTCCAAACTTGTAACAACTGACAATTTCAATTGAACACAGCATGGAATGAATCAGGCCAGTATCAGGGAGTTTTTCTTCCAAAAGGAGATTAAAACCCAAGTACTTGGTCCTCAGGAAGAACTAAAGAGCCACACTTACTAACATCAGCACCCCTATCAGTGACGCACAGGCAATGGGAAAACTGGAAACCCACTAACAGGAGAAGTGGAGCTCACAATAGGAAGACAGATAGATACTGATCTGCTCTGCCTGACCAGCTGCTGCTTTAATATATTTTCCTGCTGCTTTTCCAGGTCTGAGACACAAAATGTATTAGAGCATTTCACTGTCTTGAAGGTAGAAATTGACATTAGGTTTTTGCAGCACAAAGAAACCCACTATTACAACTCTTCTCTTGACATGTCACTCTGGGACTTGAAAATAAAAACATCTTGTTAACTTGTTGGCAATTCTAATGATTAAGGAGAAGGCAAAAAAAGAAAAAAAAAGAGAAAGAAAGAAAGAAAAAAAAAAAAAAAAAAAAAGAAAGAAAGAAAGAAGGCCTTTCCTGACTAGCAGGATGGCTTCCCAGCAGGCTCGGTCTGCAGTTTTAGAGGAATATGCTTCAAATAAGTGGGAAGCATAGAAATATTAGGCATGAACAAATATTAATGTTATGCTTCATTTATATACTGCTGTACTTGACATCAAAGGATCTCAAAGCAGCTTTACAAATGCAATTTGACACTACACGAGTTGGGTTTCTGAATAACAATAAATACAGGAGCATGTGGGAAACTGAGGTACCTTGGGTTCAATGACTGGTTCATGGCCAGTGACACAGCAGCAATGGCAGTTGGTACTAGAACCCAGTCTCTCCATCTATCTTACATCACCACCAGACTTACTGCTCTCTTCACATGGACAAATTTCCTTGCAGCCTGATCTCACCATGGTTGCAAACACGGAGGGTTCCCACTGACTCCCAATGGCTTGGCAGTGCAGTTATTTCAGCTCATTCCCCTGACTCTCACATCCCCTGTTGCTCATCCCTTTGAGAACACAGCATCCTTCTCAGCCTTTATGGCAACAGTGACAACAGGCTCCTGATCTCCCTTCCTGCCTACCCAGGTAGCACTTGGAGAGGAAGGTGCTACTAGGAACACACATTACAGTGGAACAGTGTGACAGGCTGGCACCAAACATGGAGTGAAACCTCATCTGTGCCTAGTCTCCTTGAATGTTATCTGTCTAAATACCTTACTGGATACAGCACTTAATATTTTCAACATCAGCATAGTCATGATTATTTTCTTAACTGAACAAAAGTTAGAAAAAAACTGTATCTCCACAGCAGTCCTGGGGGAGCTCAAGGGTAATGGGTGCTTCTGCCACTGTCTCTCCATTATGACCAGGCTGTTTGTTCACTTCCCAAGTGCCTCCAGCAGCCCCAGCCCTGATGCTGCCACTTGACCCACCTTGGCAGACAGTTTAATCCTGCCCGGGGCTGAGCGGCTGCTCCGCAAGGATGCTGAGCATCAGCCACAGCCAGCAAGAACTGCGGGTGCCTTCACATCCTGTAAATAGCATCTCTGACTCCCAGTGAGTCCTCTGAGAGCCGTGACCATGCCAAGATGTCAGGACTGAGCTCCCAGTGTTTAACACGCCCAGTCTTTGTGGAATTAGCTACAACTACTAGATTTGCTGGCTGTCAGGCAGCTTGTACTCTGCCACCAGGGAAAAACTGTTCAACTTTGCTAGAGTAGGTCTGTGAACCAAGTGCATTAAGACTACATACTTTACCACAGAGTGGAGATGCCACACTAAACACTCCAGTTACCATGGGAAACCCTTTCTCTCTTTGCCACTGGCATTGCACAGGGAAGCCCAAGCCCAAATGCTCTATCTCGCCTCTGAAGTCAAACAGATGTTTTCACAATCTTTGATGGAGCCGAGCTGTGCACTAGTCCCAGAGGAAGGGAAAAATGCAGCGTTAAAGCAGCCCTTTTCTCTATCTTTTTCCCAAGCATCGTATATTTTCAGTGAAAAGGGAAACAGTCGACTGTCTCGCGCTAACGTTTACGGCCACTCCGTAACAAATTGTGACACTGGCAAACTTCTGCCACAAACGCGGGGAGCCAAGGCAGCCTATGTGCCGTCTCTGGCAGGGCTGTGCGCCGCGGGACGGGACATGGGGCTGGCAATGCCCACAGACAGCCGGCCGCGCAGGGCACCTACGAGAAGTGGGGCGCCGGCGACCAGGTTAGGGGAGCGATGTCCCCGAGCAGCCGGGAGGGTCTCCGGGGAGAGCAGGGAGGGTAGCGGGGTGTGGGGTTTAGCCGCCCGCCCGGGGGAAGCGGGTGATGAGCTCCAGCTCGGGAGAGGTGGCGACAGTGGCGACAGCAGCGACCGCGGGACGGGACACGACACGACACGACGAGATGGGGCGGCTGTCCACCGCCGGCCACCGGCTCCCCGCGCCCCCTCGCCCCCGCAGGTGCGCGCCGCCCGCCATACCTGTATATTCCTCTTCTCGCAGGCCGGGCCGGTGCCCTGCACCACGCTGTCCAGCACGGTGACCATGCCGGCGGCCGGGCTGACGAAGCAGGAGTTGCGGGCGGCCCGGATGGTCTCCTCGATCTCGGCGAAGCGGAAGACGCAGAGCGCGGACTGCGGCCGTCCCCGGCCGCCACCGGCTCCGGCCCGCTCGAAGACGCCGAAGAGCAGCTCCTCGGGGGGCGGCGGGGCCAGGGCCGGGCCGTGAGGAGCGCCGGGGCTGCGCCAAGCTGCCCGCGCCGGGAAGACGGAGACGAGGCGAGTGAAGGCGTCGGCGGCGCCGCCGCAGCGCAGCCCCAGCTGGATGTAGGACTCGGTCAGCTTCTTGGTCTCGCCGCTCCCGTTGAGGGTGGCCTCGGCTGGCTCGCCCAGGCAGATGCGGGCCAGCAGGCTGTGCGCCGGGCTCTCCTTGTCGCCCGCGTTGGCCTCACTGTTGAGCGCCAGGTAGGCGTACGGGCGGCGGGCGGGCGGCGCGGCCCCGTGCTGCAAGAACGCGCGGACGAAGCTGAGCTTGTGCCGCGCCTTGTCGCCCTGCTTGATCTTGAGGATGTTGTCGTCGGAGGGGTTGATGTCGAAGGTGAAAAGCTTGGCCAGGTCGCCGCGGGCGTTGAGGGCACGGATAGCGATCTCGGGCGTGTTCTCGAAGCGATGGTCCTCTAGGCTGCGGTTGCGGGGAAAGAAGGGGCTGCCGAAGCCGGTGTAGGTGGCGGCCACCAGCAGCCGCGCCCCGCCGCCGCCGCCGCGGCGCAGCACCAGCCCCACGGTGGAGGCGTTGGGGTGGTTGGCCGCGACGTTCAGCATGCTAGGGAAGACAGTGACCGAGTCGCTGCCGCCCGGCGGGAAGCGCACGGCCACTGCCGAGATGTTTGCCATGCTGCGCAGCTGGCAGAGGCCCTGGTAGATGGAGCCGCAGACGACAAGAACGCCCTGCTCCGGGTCGGGCTGCAGGATCTTGTTGTAGTTGTTGGTGAGCACCCTGGGGTGCTCACAGGAGGCCTGCGGTAGCTGCGGTGCGTGGCACAGCGGGCTGTCCAGCACCGGCCCCACCGCCGCCTCCGCCTCCAGTGCCAGCTCGCCCCCCGACAGCTGGAACAGCCGGTTGACGGCCGCCAGGTAAACGCGGGAGCCGGGGCCGTCCAGTGCAAAGTTGTTGGTGAGGGTGGGCGAGAGGAACTTGCGCTGCACCTCCAGGCCGGCGGCTCGGCCGGGCAGTAGCAGCGGCAGCAGCAGCGGCAGCAGCAGCGGCAGCAGCGGCGGCAGCAGCGGCGCGGGGGACCGCGGCTCAGCGCCTGCCGCCGGGACCGGAGCCATCCCGCCGCCGCGCCGCACAGTGCATGTGCCCGTCTCCGGGCGCGGGAGGGGCGGGCGCGGGGCCGCTTCCCGCG